>MJUT01016427.1:119619-151831 GCA_002080005.1 Gigantidas platifrons
GATAGGCTATCTGTCCGGAGTATGGACCCTTCTGTCCGGATGGTAGATCATATTATTTATAATTCTATGAAATTTACAAAATGACTGCTCTAGTGTTTTCTGGAATAAGAAAAAAATCCGAGGATTACGAATTTTTGCCTAACCACGTGATGTCAGCAGGGCGACATCTTTTTAAATGCCTACCAAAGAAAGTTCGATGTGACTCAGTCAAATAAATAGAATTGTATTTTGCATCATTAGTTCTGTTTTTAATAAGCATAGTTTAATATATGGATGATTTAAAAGTCAACAAGACGACTATATTTCAATGACAGAGGTCTAGAAGTATTCAATCATAATATGAATGAATAGTTGTGGTTAACGGCAAATCTCATGGAATATGTCGAGGTTGCCTTTATTTCAGCACTCGGATTGCATTCCATGTTCCTGTTCCTTCTGTCTATAAATGCTACTATTGAAGAAGACTAGGGCTACACATATGGAGATATGTTGTACTGGGAGCTTCCGGTAGGTGGGAGAGATGTTGTATTAGGAGCTTCCGGTAAACCTTGTATTCCGAAGAATGTCTTCTTTCTCTTTGGCTTCGGAGATGAACTCAACCGAAAGGCGCCAACTAAAGCCGAACTATGAGTTCTGAATGTCTGGTTCAATTTACACCGTGAGCGTTTCAGGCTGGTGTGAATTGCTAGTTCATTTTAAAGTGTGAGTAATTCAGGCTAGTCTGAAAGTCTAGTTTACTTCACAATGTCAGTGTTTCAGGCTAATGTGAACATCTAGCTGACCATGAAATGGGTGTGATTCAGGCTAATGTGAACATCTAGTTAACAAAGAAATGCCAGTGATTCAGATTGATATGAACGTCTAATGTGAATTTCTAGTTAGCTATAAAATGGGAGTGATTCACGCTGATGTGAACATCTAGTTAGCGATACATTGGAAGTGATTCAGGATTTACTGAACATCTACATTTACAATGTGATTGATTCAGGCTATTATGAATGTCTAGGTCATATTACAAAGTGAGTGATTCAGGCTGACGAGAACGCCTAGCTAATTTTAAAATGTAAGTGATTCAGAATGATGCGAACATCTAGCTCACATTACAATGTCAGTGATTCCGGCTAATGTAAATTTATAGTTAGCTATAAAATGGGAGTTATTCAGGCTATTGTGAACATCTTGTTAACGATACATTTCGAGTGATTCAGGATTTAGTGAACATCTAGTTAAATTTACATTGTGATTGATTCAGGCTAATATGAACGTTTAGGTTACAATACAAAGTGAGCGATTCAGGCTGATTGGAACGCCTAGTTAATTTTAAAATCTAAATGATTCAGAATGATGCGAACATCTAGCTCACATTACAATGTCAGTGATTCCGGCTAATGTAAATTTATAGTTAGCTATTAAATGGGAGTTATTCAGGCTATTGTGAACATCTAGTTAACGATACATTTCGAGTGATTCAGGATTTAGTGAACATCTAGTTAACTTTACATTGTGATTGATTCAGGCTAATATGAACGTCTAGGTCACATTACAAAGTGAGTGATTCAGGATGACGAGAACGCCTAGTTAATTTTAAAATGTAAGTGATTCAGAATGATGCGAACGTCTATCTCACATTACAATGTCAGTGATTCCGGCTAAGGTGAATTTCTAGTTAGATATGAAATGGGATTGATTCAGGCTGATGTGAATATCAAGTTAACGATAAATTGGGAGAGTTATTCAAGCTGATCTCAATGTCTAGTTCATTTTACACGTGATTGATTAAGGCTGGTGTGAATGTCTAGTTCACTTTTCAACGTGACTCATTCAGGCTGATTGGAACGTCTAATTCACTTGACAATATCAGTGGTTCAGGCTGTTGTGAATGTCTAGTTCGCTTTACAATGCCAGTCATTCGTGTTCATTTGAACGTCTAGTTCGCTTTACAATGTCAGTGATTCAGGCTGATATGTTTGGCTAGCTAACTTAAAATGGGAGTGATTCATGCTAATATAAGCGTCTAGTTCATCTTACAAAGTGAATCATTCGTGCCGACAAGAACGTCTAGATCGCAAATCAGTGTGAATTATTCAGATTGGTGTGAATGTCCAGTTCAGTTGACAATATGAGTGATTCTGGTTGATTTGAGCGTCTACTTCTCTTTACAATGTCAGTGATTCAGGCTGTTGTGGCTAGTTCATTTTAATGTGTGAGTAATTCAGGCTAGTCTGAAAGTCTATTTTACTTTTCAATGTCAGTGTTTCAGGCTAATGTGCACATCTAGCTAACTATGAAATGGGTGTGATTCAGGCTAATGTGAACATCTAGTTAACTAAGAAATGTCAGTGATTCAGGTTGATATGAACGTCTAGTTCATTTTACAACGTGAGGGAATCAGGTTGATGCGAATGTCTAGTTAACTACACAATGGGAGTGATTAAGGCTGGTGTGCACGTCTATGCCACTTTACAAAGCGAATGGTTCATGCTGAAAGGAACGTCTAGATCGCAAAGCAATGTAAACTATTCAGACTGATGTGAATTTCCGGTTAACTTTACCATGTGAATCTTTCAGGCTGAAATGAACGTCTAGTTCACTTTATAATGTCAATGATTTAAGCCGATGGGAACGTCTAGCTGATTATATAGTTATTGAAGCTATAATGAACGTCTAGTACACTTTGCAATGTTTGTGATTCAGGCTGATCCAAACGTCTAGCTCACTTTACAATGTCAGTGATTCCGGCTAATGTGAATTTCCAGTTAGCTATACAATGGGAGTGATTCAGGCTGATGTGAACATCTAGTTAACGATACATTGGGAGTGATTCAGGTTTTAGTGAACATCTACATTTACAATGTGATTGATTCATGCTATTATGAACGTCTAGGTCACATTACAAAGTGAATGATTCTCGCTGACGAGAAGGTCTAGCTCACTTTACAATGTCAGTGATTCCAGCTAATGTAAATTTCTAGTTAGATATCAAATGGGAGTGATTAAGGCTGACGAGAACGCCTATCTAATTTTAAAATGTAAGTGATTCAGGATGATGCGAACGTCTAGCTCACAGTACAATGTCAGTGATTCCAGCTAATGTAAATTTCTGGTTAGGTATCAAATGGAAGTGATTAAGGCTGATGTGAATATCTGGTTAACGATCAATTGGGAGTTATTCAGGCTGATATCAATGTCTAGTTCATTTTACACTGTGATTGATCAAGGCTGGTGTGAATGTATAGTTCACTTTTCAACGTGACTTATTGAGGCTGATTGGAACGTCTAGATCACTTTACAATATCAGTGGTTCATGTTGTTGTGAACGTCTAGTTCGCTTTACAATGCCAGTCATTCATGTTGATTTGAACGTCTAGTTCACTTTACAATGTCGGTGATTCAGGCTGATGTGTTTGTCTAGCTAGCTTAAAATGGGAGTGATTCAGGCTAATGTAAGCGTCTAGTTCATCTTACAAAGTGAATGATTCGTGTTGACAAGAACGTCTTGAGCGCAAATCAGTGTGCATTATTCAGACTGGTGTGAATGTCAAGTTCACTTGACAATATGAGAGAATCTGGTTGATTTGAGCGCATACTTCACTTTCAGTGTTGTGAATGCTTAGTTCACTTTACAGTGTGCATGAATCAGGCAGTTATGAACGTCTAGCTCATTTGACAATGTGAGTGATTCAGACTGTTATGAACGTGTAGTTCACTTTACAATGTCAGTGATTCAGGCTGATGTGAACCTCTAGCTCACTTTATAATGTGAGTCATTAAGGCTGATGTGAACATCTAGTTAACTTTACAATGTGAGTGATTCAGGCTGATTTGAAGAACTAATTAACTTGAAAATGTCATTGATTCAGGCTAATCTCAATGTCTCATTCATTTTACACCGTGAGTGATTCCGGCTGATGTGAATATATTGTTCTTTTTACAATGTGATTGATTCAGGCTGATATGAACGTCTAATTAATATTAAAATGTAAGTGATTCAGGCTGATGTGAACACAGAGTTCACTTTGCAACGTGGTCGAATCATGCTGATGTGAATTTCTAGTTCAACTTACAATGTGAATGATTCGTGCTGACAGGAACGTCAAACATCACAATACAATGTAAGTGAGTCAGGCTGATGTGAAAGTCTAGTCAACTATAAAATGGGAGTGATTCAGGCTGATGTGAATGTCTAGTTAACTATAAAATGGGAATGATTCAGGCTAATGTGAACCTCTTGTTCACATTACAATATCAGTGATTCAGGAAAATCCGAATATCTAGTTCACTTTACAATGTTGTTGATTCGGGCTGATATGAACGTCTAGTCAATTATAAAATGGGAGTGATTCAGGCTGATGTGAACGCCTAGTTCACTTTACAACGTGAGTGATTCAGGCTGATGTGAATGTCTAGTTCACTTTACAATGTAAATTATTAGTGCAGAAAAGGACCCTCTAGATCTCAAAAACAGTGTGAATTATTCAGACTGATGTGAATGTCTCGTTAATTTTACCATGTGAATCAATCAGGCTGATATGAACGTCTAGTTCACTTGATAATGTTAATGATTTGTGTTGATGTGAACCTCTAGTTCCCATTACACACTTGGTTTATTCAGGATGATTTGAATGTATGGTTCATTTTACAATCTGATTGAATCAGGCTGGTTTGAAAGTTTGGTCAATTTTACACAGTGAGTGATTTAGTCTGGTGTGAATATCTAGTTCAATTTTCAACGTGAGTGATTCAGGCTGATGTGAACGTATAGTTCACTATTCAACGTGAGTGATTCATGTTTATGTGAACCTCTAGTCCAACTTACAATGTGAATGATTCGTGCTGAAGGGAACGACTAGATCCCAATACAGTGCGAATTATTCAGACTGATGTGATTGGCTTGTTAACTTTACAATGTCAATGACTTAGGCTGATGCAAACGTCTAGTTAACTTTACAATGTGAGTGATTCAGGCTGCTATGGACGTCTAGTACACTTTATAATGTCAGTGATTCAGGCTGTTGTGAACATATAGTTCACTTTACAATGTGACTCATTCAAGTTGATGAGAACATCTAGCTCACTTTACAATGTGAGGGACTCAGGTTGATGTGAACGTCTAGTAATCTTTTCAGCTTGAGTCATTGGGGATGATGTGAACGTCTAGTCCACCTTACAATGTCACTGATTCAGGTTGATGTGAACGTTTAGTTCACTGTACAAAGTGAGTGAATCAGGATGATGTGAGTCTCTATTTAACTTTAAAATATAAGTGACTCAGGTTAATGTGAATATCTAGTTCATTATAAACCGTGACTGATTAAGGCAGGTGTGAATGGCTAGTTCACTTTTCGGTGTGAATCATTCAGGTTGATGTGAACGTCTAGTTGACTATACGATGTGAATGATTCAGGCTGATCTTAACGTCTAGCTAACTTTAAAATGTCAGTGTTTCAGGGTGATGTGAATGTCTAGTTCATTTTACACCGTGAGTGATTCAGTCTGTTGTGAATGTCTTGTTCACTTTTCAACGTGCGTCATTCAGGCTAATGTGATTGTCAAGTTCACTTTACAATGTCAGTTATTCAGGTTGATGTGAACGTCTAGTTCTCTTTACAATGTCAGTGATTCAGGTTGATGTGAACGTCTAGTTCACTTTACATTGTCAGTGAGTCAGGCTAATATGATTGTCTAGTTCACTCTACAACGTGAATGATTCAGACTAATGTGAACGTTTAGTTAATTATAAAATGGAAGTGATTCAGGCTGATATGAACTTCTAGTTCACTTTGCAACGTGAGTGATTAGTGCTGAAAGGAACCTCTAAAGCGCAAAAACAGTGTCAGTGTCGGTAATTCAGGTTGATGTGAACATCTAGTTCACTTTGCATCGTCAGTAATTCGGGGTGATATGAACATCTAGTTCACTGTACAAAGTGAGTGATTAAGGCTGATGTGAGTGTCTATTGATCTTTACAATATAAGTGACTCAGGCTAATGTGAATATCTAGCTCATCATAAGCCGTCAGTGATTAAGGCAGGTGTTAATGGCTAGTTCACTTTTCAGTGTGAATCATTCAGGTTGATGTGAACGTTTAGTTCACTTTACAACGTGAATGATTCAGGCTGAAATTAACGTCTAGATAACCTTAAAATGTCAGTGGTTCAGGCTGATGTGAATGTCTAGTGCATTTTACACCGTGAGTGATTCAATCTGGTGTGAATGTCTTGTTCAGTTGTCATTATGAGTCAATCAGACTAATGTGAACGTCTAGTTATTTAAAAAATGGGATTGATTCAGGCTGATGTGAACGTCTAGTTCACGTTGCAACATGACTGATTCGGGCTGAATTGAATATCCAGTTCACTTTACACCGTGAGTGATTCAGTCTGGTGAGAATGTCTAGTTCACTTTTCAAGGTGTCTCATTCAGGCTGATGTGAACATCTAGTTCACTATACAATGTCAGTGATTCAGGTTGATATGAACGTCTAGTTCATTTTACAATGTGAGTGATTCTGGTTGATTTAAGCTTCTAGTTCTCTTTACAATAGCAGTGTTTCGGGATTTGTCTAGTTCACTTTACAATGTGAATGATTAGTTCTGAAAGGAACCTCTAAATCTGAAGACCAGTGTCAGTGTCTGTAATTCAGGTTGATGTGTACGTCTAGTTCACTTTACAATGTGAATGATTAGTTCTGAAAGGAACCTCTAAATATGAAGACCAGTGTCAGTGTCAGTAATTCAGGTTGATGTGTACGTCTAGTTCACTTTAAATCGTCAGTAATTCGGGATGATATGAACGTATAGTTCACTTTACAACATGAGTGATTCATGCTGCTGTAAACGTCTAGTAATCTTTTCAGCGTGAGTCATTCGGGGTAATGTGAAATTCTAGTTCACTCTACAATGTCAGTGATTAAGATTGATATGAACATCTGAATCACTGTACAAAGTGATTGATTCAGGCTGATGTGAGTGTCTATTTAACTTTAAAATGTAGGTTACCCAGGCTAATGTGAATATCAAGTTCATTATAAATCGTGTGTGATTAAAGTAGGTGTGAATATCTACCTTACATTTCAGTTTGAGTCTTTCAGGTTGATGTGAACATTTAGTTCACTTTACAATCTGAATGATTCAGGCTGATGTTAACGTCTAGTTAACTTTAAAATGTCAGTGGTTCAGGCTGATATGGATATCTAGTTCACTTTACACCGTGAGTGATTCAGTCTGGTGTGAATGGTTAGTTCTCTTTACAATGTCAGTGATTCAGGATGATCTGAATCTCTAGGTGACTTTATAATGTCAATGATACAGGCTGATGTGAACGTCTAGTTCACATTATATTGTCAGTGATTCAGGTTGATGTGATCGTCTACTTAACATGAACATGTCAGAGATTCAGGCTGATGTGAATGTCTAGTTCGTTGTACAATGTCAATGATTCAGGCTGATGCGAATGCTTTGATCACATAGCAACGTCAGTAATTCAGGGTGATGTGAACGTCTAGTTCATATTACAATGTCAATGATTCAGGCTGATGTGAATGTCTAGCTAACTTTAAAATGTAAGTAATTCAGGCTAATGTGAATATCTAGTTCATGTTATACCATGAGTAATTCAGGCAGCTGTGAATTCACTTTTCAATGTGAGTAATTCAGGTTGATGTGAACGTCTAGTTCAGTTTAAAATTTCAATAATTCAGGCTGATGTGAATGCTTAGTTCAGTAACCAACGTCAGTATTTTAGGGTGATTTGAATGTCTAGTTCGTTGTACAATGTCAATGATTCAGGCTGATGCGAATGCTTTGATCACATAGCAACGTCAGTAATTCAGGTTGATGTGAACGTCTAATTCACTTTACAATGTCAGCGATTCATGCTAATGTGAATGCCTAGTTCACTTTACAACGTGATTGATTCAGACTAATGTGAACGTTTAGTTAATTATATCATGGGAGTGATTCTGGCTGATGTGAATGTATAGTTTACACTACAATGTGAATGGTTAGTGCTGAAAGGAACATATAGATAGAAAAACAGTGTGAATTATTCCGACTGTTGTTAAGGTCTAGTGCACTTGACAATATGGGTGATTCAGGCTGACTTAAGTGTGTAGTTCTCTTTATAATGTCAGTAATTCAGGCTGGTGTAAACCTTTAATTGACTTTACAATGTCAATGATTTTGGTTGATGTGAACCTCTAGTTCACTTTACAACATGAGTGATTCAGGCTGATTTGAATGTGTAGTTCACAAAACGTCGCTAATAATTCGAGCTGATTCAGTGTGAATTATTCAGTCTGGTGTTAATGTCTAGGCCACTTATCAACGTGAGTCATACAGACAAATGTGAACATCTAGTTAATGACAAACATGGGAGTGATTCAGGCTGATTTGAACGTCTAGTTCACTTTAAAACGTGAGTGGTTCAGTCTGGTGGTGTGAATGTCAAGCTAAGTTTTCAACATGAGTCATTCAGGCTGATATGGAAGTCTAGTTCACTTTACAATGTCAGTGATTCAGGCTGACGTGAACGTCTAGTTCTTTTTAAAATGTGAGTGATTAAGGCTGATGTGAATTTCAAGTTAACTTTATAGTGTAAGTGATTCATGCTAATGTGAATATCTTGTTCATTTTACACGGTGAGTGATTGAGGCTGGTGTGAATGGCTAGTTCACTTTTCAATGTAATTCAGGTTGATGTGAACGTCTAGTTCACTTTACATTGACAGTGATTCATGTTGTTCTGAACGTCAAGTTCACTTTACAATGGCGGTGATTTAGTATATTGTGAATATTTTACTTTAGAACGTGAGTGATTTACACTAATGTGAAAGTCTAGTTAATTATAAAATGGGAGTGATTAAGGCTAACGTGAACGTCTAGTTCACTTTCAAATGTAAGTGATTGAGGCTGATGTGAATATCTAGTTTACTTTACAATGTGAATCATTAGTGCCGAAAAGAATCTCTAGATGGCAAAAACGGTGTGAATTATTCACACTGATGTGAATGTCCGGCAAAGTTTGCCATGTAAATCATTCAGGCTGATATGAACTTCTAGTTTACTTTATAATGTCAATGATTTAGGCTGATATGAAAGTCAAGCTCACTTGACAATGCGAGTGATTCAGGCTGACTTAAGCGTCTAGTTCTCGCTACAATTCCTGTGATTCAGGCTGATGTTAACCTCTTGTTCAATTTATAATGTCAATGATTTAGGTTGATGTGAACTTCTAGTTCACTTTACAACTTGTGTGATTCAGGCTGATTTGAATGTGTATTTCACAAAATATCGGTAATGATTCAAACTGATACTAAGGTCTGGTACACTTTTCAATGTGAATGATTTATGCTGATGTGAACGTCTAGTGAACTTTAAAATGTCAGTGATGCAGGATGATGTGAACGTCTAGTGAACTTCACAATGTGAGTGATTCATGCTGATGTGAACGTCTAGTTCACTCTTCACCGTGAGTTATTTAGGCAGATGTAAAGGTCTATATTACTTAATGGATTGAGTGATTCAGGCTTATGTGAACGTCTAGTTAACTTGACAATGTCAGTAATGCAGGCTGGACGACCTCTACAATGTCACTTCAATCCACAAGTTAGTGATTCAGGAGGATTAGAATTAACTTTACAATGTCAGAGATTCGGGTTGATATGACGTATATTTTACACTACACAATGAGTGATTCAGGATAATGTGAAGGTGAAGTTCACAAAACAATGTGAATGATTCAAACTAATGTGAGCTTCTAGACCACGTTATAGTATGAGTGATTCAGGCTGATGTGAATCTCTAGTTCATTCTACAATGTGGATGAATCAAGCTGAAGGGAAGGTCTATTTTATTGTACAAAGTGAATGATTCAGGATCATTTGAACTTCTATTTCTCTTTACAATGTAAATGAATCAGGCTGATGTGATCGTCTAATTCACTTTACAATGTGAGGGATTCAGGCTCATGTAAGCTTCTACTTCACCAGACATTGTAAATAATCCAAGATGATTTTGAAGGTCTGGTACACTTTACAATGTGTGTGATGCAAGCAGATAGGAATATCTAGTTCAATTCAGTGACTTAGGCTGAGGTGAAAGATTAGCTCACTTTGCAACGTCAGTGATTCAGGCTGAGGTGAACGTCTAGTTAACAATACAATGTCAGTCATTTAGGAAGATGTGAGCATCTAGTACGCTTAACAATGTTAATGATTAAGGCAGATGCGAACGTCTAGTTCGCTTTACAATGTCAGTGATTCAGGCTGATATGAATGTCTAGTTCACTTTACAACGTGAGTGATTCAAACTGATATGAGCCTCTACTTCAATTTACAATTTCAGTTATCCATGCTAATGAGAATGTCTAGTTCACTTTACAACGTGAATGATTCGTGCTGAAAGGAACGTCAGGATAGCAAAACATTGTGAATTATTCAGACCGATGTGAATGTCTGGCCAGCAATGTGAATCATTCAGGTAGATATGAACGTCTAGTTCACTTTATGATTCAGGCTGAGGTGAAGGTCAATTAAAATGACAATGTCTGTGAATCTGGCTGATTTGAACGTCTAGTTCAATTTACAATGTCAGTGGTTCAGCCTTATTTTAACCTCTATTTCACTTTACAATGTCAGTGATTCAGTCTGATGTAAACGTGTAGTTCAGTTTACAATGTCAGTGATTCAGGATGATGTGAACGTCTTGTTCACTTTATAATGTCAATGATTCAGGTTGATGGGAAGGTCAAGTTAAATTGACAATGTGCGTGATTCCTGCTAATTTGAAAGGCTAGTGCCCTTTCTAATGTCAGTGATTCAGGCATATTTGAACCTCTAGTTCAGTTTACAATGTCAGTGATGCAGGCTGATGTGAATCGCTAGTTCACTTTTCCATGTGAATTATTCAGGCGTGCGATTTTTCAATCGTTTAACTCGGACAACCGATAAATAAAAATGACTCATCACGTAATATGCAAATGTTATAGATAGTTTCTGTATGTATTTTGTGCTTCAATAATGTTTTCACGGATAAGTGAATTCATGTTAATATGTATTTTGTATCGACATAAACAAGATATACCCGTATTACGTTATCTATAGTGTAGGAAAGTTTGCAGCAAAAGTGTATTACAGTGAGGTAAATATTAAATGTTAATACAGGAAAAGCTATTAGTATGCTATGTTACTGTTGGGTAAATGTTAAATTTTAATATGCAGGATAAGTTATTTGTAACTATGTTAAAATGATAGACAAATTCATTAAATAACACAATAAAGAAAAACGATAGTAAATCCTTTCAAATATGAAGGAATGAGTTTGACAGTTATTTCATAATAAAAACATCCTATATTCAATGTATGAGAAAAGTTTGAAGATATCATCGGTGTAATCAGAAGTTGTAAATCGAAATATGATAGACTATGCAATGGCCGAAATAAAAGGTAAAACGAAATGGCCGAAATAGGAAGAACTATGACAGAGTAAACAATGGCCGAAATAAAAATAACAATGACAGACTATACAATGGCCGAAATAAAAAGAACAATGCTAGACTATGCAATGGCCTAAATAAAAAGAAAAATAACATGTTATACAATGGCCGAAATAAGAAGTACAATGACAGAATATACCATGGGCGAAATAGGAAGAACAATGACAGACCATGCAATGGATGAAATAAGAAGACCAATGATAGACAATACAATGGCTGAAATAAAAAGACCAATGACATACTATTCAATGGCCGAATAAAAGGTACAGTGACAGATTATGCAATGGCCGAAATAGGAAGAACAATGACAGAATAAGCAATGGCCGAAATAGGAAGAACAATGACAGAGTAAACAATGGCCGAAATAAAAAGAACAATGACAGACAATACAATGGTTGAAATAAAAAGAACAATGCTAGACTATGCAATGGCCTAAGTAAAAAGAACAATAACATATTATGCAATGGCCGAAATAAGAAGTACAATGACAGACTATATCATAGGCGAAATAGGAAGAACAATGACAGACTATGCAATGGCCGAAATAGGAAGAACAATGATAGACTATGCAATGGCCGAAATAAAAAGACCAATGACACACTATAAAATGGCCGAAATAAAAGGTACAGTGACAGATTATGCAATGGCCGACATAGGAAGAACAATGACAGACTATGCAATGACCGAAATAAGAAGTACAATGCAAGACTATACAATGGCCTAAGTAAAAAGAACAATGCTAGACAATACAATGGCCTAAATATAAAGAAAATGACCTATTATACAATGGCCGAAATAAGAAGTACACTGACAGACTATACAAAGGTCGAAATCAGAAGTACAATGACAGACTATGCAATGGCCTCAATAAAAAGAACAATGACATATTATAAAATTGCCGAAATAAGAAGTACTCTGACAGACTATGCAATGGCCGAAATAGGAAGAACAATGACAGACTATACAATGGGCGAAATAGTGAGAACAATGACAGATTATACACTGGGAGAAATAAGAGTTACAATGACAAACTATGCAATGGCCGAAATAGGAAGAACAATGACAGACTATACAATGGCCGAAATAGGAAGACCAATGACAGACTATGCCATGGCCGAAATGAAAAGAACAATAGCAGACTATACAAAGGCCGAAATAAGAAGAATAATGACAGACTATACAAAGGCCGAAATAAAAAGATCAAAGGAACAACCAATCATGTGTAATGCGCTACACAGAATAATAAAAAGATCGAGCAACACAAATCATGTGACCTGTTTGAGGTGCAGTATAGGAAACTCATAAATGAATAATTAATAGTGTTTATTAAAATTAAATATATTGAAAACTGCTTGCATTGTTTTTTTTTTCTAGACATGCAATATGCCCAGAAATTAAAACAGAAATATAACATTTACATTTCGTTGCATTACCGTATTATAAACACCATTTGAGCTGTTTGAAGTTTAATATTGAACAGCAACAATATAATACGTAATGAATATTGTTCACTACAAGTCGATGCATGAATGGAAACTTTAATAGTATATTATAATGCATTTTTCAAACAGATTACATGAAAAACCGAAAATACTAACCCCACTCCACGAATGACACCGAAAAAAAACCCGTTATTTAATGATAAATTTTGAAATGTGCAAATGACTCATTATTATAATTGTTTTCGATAGGCTATCTGTCCGGAGTATGGACCCTTCTGTCCGGATGGTAGATCATATTATTTATAATTCTATGAAATTTACAAAATGACTGCTCTAGTGTTTTCTGGAATAAGACAAATATTCAAGGATTACGAATTTTTGTCTAACCACGTGATGTCAGCAGGGCGACATCTTTTTAAATGCCTACCAAAGAAAGTTCGATGTGACTAAGTCAAATAAATAGAATTGTATTTTCCATCATTAGTTCTGTTTTTTATAAGCATAGTTTAATATATGGACGATTTAAAAGTCAGCAAGACGACTATATTTCAATGACAGACGTCTAGAAGTATTCAACCATAATATGAATGAATAGTTGTGGTTAACGGCAAATATCATGGAATATGTCGAGGTTGCCTTTATTTCAGCAGTCGGATTGCATTCCATGTTCCATTTCCTTCTGTCTATAAATGTTCATGTTCTCAGCAGACAATATGCCCGTTTAAAGATGGTATCTATTAAAAGACGTACACATATCAGAACAAAAATAAGATAATGCCATCATACAGATACAGATAATAATATAAATAACAAAACATTCTACTTTATGGTAACAGTTCCATTATGAACCATATGTAACGGCAGTTTGGCAGTTTGCATTGGTTAACGTCAATGGAATTATTTCTAAGCTGCAACGTTTTCTTCTTCGTGCATTGTTTAGTTAATATCTATTTCAACGATCTAATACTTTGCTATGCTACTTTTATGTGTGTATTTGATATTTTACGTTTTTTTGGAACGAGTTTGACGAGTATGAATGCCTTGCTACTATTGAAGAAGACTAGGGCTACACCTTGTATTCCGACGAATGTCTTCTTTCTCTTTGGCTTCGGAGATGAACTCAACCGAAAGGCGCCAACTAAAGCCGAACTCCAAAATATGAGTTTTCTTACTTTTTTCTTGAAACGTCTAGTTCACTTTACAATGTGATGTGAATGACTAATTAATTTTAAAATGTTAGTCATTCAGGCTGTTCTGAATGTCTGGTTCAATTTACACCGTGAGTGTTTCAGGCTGGTTCATTTTAAAGTGTGAGTAATTCAGGCTAGTCTGAAAGTCTAGTTCACTTTACAATGTCAGTGTTTCAGGCTAATGTGAACACCTAGCTAACTATGAAATGGGTGTGATTCAGGCTAATGTGAACATCTAGTTAACTAAGAAATGTCAGTGATTCAGATTGATGTGAACATCTAGCTAACTATCAAATGGGTGTGATTCAGGCTAATGTAAACATCTAGTTAACTAAGAAATGTCAGTGATTCAGATTGATATGAATTTCTAGTTAGCTATAAAATGGGAGTGATTCAGGCTGATGTGAACATCTAGATAACGATACATTGGGAGTGATTCAGGATTTAGTGAACATCTACATTTACAATGTGATTGATTCAGGCTATTATGAACGTCTAGGTCACATGACAAAGTGAGTGATTCATGCTGACGAGAACGCCTAGCTTATTTTAAAATGTAAGTGATTCAGAATGATGCCAACGTCTATCTCACATTACAATGTCAGTGATTCCCGCTAATGTGAATTTCTAGTTAGATATGAAATGGGAGTGATTAAGGCTGAATATCAAGTTAAAGATAAATTGGGAGAGTTATTCAGGCTGATCTCAATGTCTAGTTCATTTTACCCCGTGATTAATTAAGGCTGGTGTGAATGTCTAGTTCAAATTTCAACGTGACTCATTCAGGCTGATTGGAACGTCTAATTCACTTTAAAATATCAGTGGTTCAGGCTGTTGTGAACGTCTAGTTCGCTTTACAATGCCAGTCATTCGTGTTCATTTGAACGTCTAGTTCACTTTAAAATGTCAGTGATTCAGGCTGATGTGAATGTCTAGTTCTTTTTACAATGTGAGTTATTCAGGCTGATGTGTTTGTCTAGCTAACTTAAAATGGGAGTGATTCATGCTAATATAAGCGTCTAGTTCATCATGCAAAGTAGATCATTCGTGCCGACAAGAACGTCTAGATCGCAAATCAGTGTGAATTATTCAGATTGGTGTGAATGTCAAGTTCACTTGACAATATGAGTGATTCTGGTTGATTTGAGCGTCTACTTCTCTTTACAATGTCAGTAATTCAGGCTGTTGTGGCTAGTTCATTTTAAAGAGTGAGTAATTCAGACTAGTCTGAAAGTCTAGTTTACTTTAGAATGTCAGTGTTTCAGGCTAATGTGAACATCTAGCTAACTATGAAATGGGTGTGATTCAGGCTAATGTGGACATCTAGTTAACTAAGAAATTTCAGTGATTCAGGTTGATATGAACGTCTAGTTCATTTTACAACGTGAAGGAATCAGGTTGATGCGAATGTCTAGTTAACTACAAAATGGGAGTGATTAAGGTTGATGTGCACGTCTATGTCACTTTACAAAGCGAATGGTTCATGCTGAAAGGAACGTCTAGATCACAAAGCAATGTAAACTATTCAGATTGATGTGAATTTCCGGTTAACTTTACCATGTGAATCTTTCAGGCTGAAATGAACGTCTAGTTCACTTTATAATGTCAATGATTTAAACAGATGGGAACGTCTATAGTGATTGAAGCTATAATGAACGTATAGTACACTTTATAATGTTTGTGATTCAGGCTGATGCAAGCGTCTAGCTCACTTTACAATGTCAATGATTCCGGCTAATGTTAATTTCTAGTTAGCTATAAAATGGGAGTGATTCAGGCTGATGTGATCATCTAGTTAACGATACATTGGGAGTGATTCGGGATTTAGTGAACATCTACATTTACAATGTGATTGATTCAGGCTATATTGAACTTCTAGGTCACATTACAAAGTGAGTGATTCAGGCTGACGAGAACGCCTATCTAAGTTTAAAATGTAAGTGATTCAGGATGATGCGAACGTCTAGTCCAACTTACAATTTGAATGATTCGTGCTGAAGGGAACGACTAGATCGCAATACAGTGCGAATTATTCAGACTGATGTGATTGGCTTGTTAACTTTACAATGTCAATGACTTAGGCTGATGCGAACGTCTAGTTAACTTTACAAGGTGAGTGATTCAGGCTGCTATGGACGTCTAGTACACTATATAATGTCAGTGATTCAGGCTGTTGTGAACACCTAGTTCACTTTATAATGAGACTCATTCAAGTTGATGTGAATTTCTTGCTCACTTTACAATGTGAGGGACTCAGGTTGATGTGAACGTCTAGTAATCTTTTCAGCGTGAGTCATTGGGGATGATGTGAACGTCTAGTCCACCTGACAATGTCACTGATTCAGGTTGATGTGAACGTCTAGTTCACTGTACAAAGTGAGTGATTCAGGCTGATGTGAGCCTCTATTTAACTTTAAAATATAAGTGACTCAGGCTAATGTGAATATCTAGTTCATTATAAACCGTGACTGATTAAGGCAGGTATGAATGGCTAGTTCATTTTTCAGTGTGAGTCATTCAGGTTGATGTGAACGTCTAGTTGACTTTACAATGTGAATGATTCAGGCTGATCTTAACGTCTAGCTAACTTTAAAATGTCAGTGGTTCAGGGTGATGTGAATGTCTAGTTCATTTTACACCGTGAGTGATTCAGTCTGGTGTGAATGTCTAGTTCAGTTGTCAACGTGAGTCATTCAGACTACTGGGAACGTCTTGTTAATTATAAAATGGAAGTAATTCATGCAGAATTAAATATCTAGTTCACTTTACACCATGAGTAATTCAGTCTGGTGTGAATGTCTAATTCACTTTTCAACATGCGTCATTCAGGCTAATGTGATTGTCAAGTTCACTTTACAATGTCAGTAATTCAGGTTGATGTGAACGTCTAGTTCTTTTTACAATGTGAGAGATTCAGGCTGATTTAAACTCCTAGTTCTCTTTACAATGTAAGTGATTCAGGTTGATGTGAACGTCTAGTTCACATTAAAATGTCAGTGATTCAGGCTAATTTTATTGTCTAGTTCACTCTACAACGTGAATTATTCAGACTAATGTGAACGTCTAGTTAATTATAAAATGGAAGTGATTCAGGCTGATATGAACATCTAGTTCACTTTACAACGTGAGTGATTAGTGCTGAAATGAACCTCTAAGCGCAAAAACAGTGTCAGTGTCGGTAATTCAGTTTGATGTGAACGTCAAGTTCACTTTGCATCGTCAGTAATTCGGGGTGATATGAACTTCTAGTTCACTGCACAAAGTGAGTGATTAAGGCTGGTGTGGGTGTCTATTTTTCTTTACTATATAAGTGTCTCAGGCTAATGTGAATATCTAGTTCATCATAAGCCGTGAGTGATTAAGGCAGGTGTTAATGGTTAGTTCACTTTTCAATGGGAATATTTCAGGCTGATCTTAACGTCTAGTTAACCTTAAAATGTCAGTGGTTCAGGCTGATGTGAATGTCTAGTGCATTTTACACCGTGAGTGATTCACTCTGGTGTGAATGTCTTGTTCAGTTGTCATTATGAGTCATTCAGACTAATGTGAACGTCTAGTTAATTATAAAATGTGAGTGATTGAGGCTGATGTGAATATCTAGTTTACATTACAATGTGAATCCTTAGTGCCGAAAAGAATCTCTAGATCGCAAAAACGGTGTGAATTATTCACACTGATGTGAATGTCCGGCTAAGTTTGCCATGTAAATCATTCAGACTGATATGAACTTCTAGTTTACTTTATAATGTCAATGATTTAGGCTGATTTGAAAGTCAAGCTCACTTGACAATGCGAGTGATTCAGGCTAACTTAAGCGTCTAGTTCTCGCTACAATTCCTGTGATTCAGGCTGATGTTAACCTCTTGTTCACTTTATAATGTCAATGGTTTAGGTTGATGTGAACTTCTAGTTCACTTTAAAACTTGTGTGATTCAGGCTGATTTGAATGTGTATTTCACAAAATATCGGTAATGATTCAAACTGATACTAAGGTCTGGTACACTTTTCAATGTGAATGATTTATGCTGATGTGAACGTCTAGTGAACTTTAAAATGTCAGTGATGCAGGATGATGTGAACGTCTAGTGAACTTCACAATGTGAGTGATTCATGCTGATGTGAACGTCTAGTTCACTCTTCACCGTGAGTTATTCAGGCAGATGTAAAAGTCTATATTACTTAATGGAATGAGTGATTCAGGCTTATGTGAACTTCTAGTTAACTTGACAATGTCAGTAATGCAGGCTGGACGAACTCTACAATGTCACTTCAATCCACAAGTTAGTGAATCAGGAGGATTAGAATTAACTTTACAATGTGAGAGATTCGGGTTGATATGACGTATATTTTACACTACACAATGAGTGATTCAGGATAATGTGAAGGTAAAGTTCACAAAACAATGTGTATGATTCAAACTAATGTGGGCTTCTAGACCACGTTATAGTATGAGTGATTCAGGCTGATGTGAATCTCTAGTTCACTCTACAATGTGGATGAATCAAGCTGAAGGGAAGGTCTATTTTATTGTACAAAGTGAATGATTCAGGATCATTTGAACTTCTATTTCTCTTTACAATGTAAATGAATCAGGCTGATGTGATCGTCTAGTTCACTTTACAATGTGAGGGATTCAGGCTCATGCAAGCTTCTACTTCACCAGACATTGTAAATAATCCAAGCTGATTTTGAAGGTCTGGTACACTTTACAATGTGTGTGATGCAAACAGATGGGAATATCTAGTTCAATTCAGTGACTTAGGCTGAGGTGAAAGTTTAGCTCACTTTGCAACGTCAGTGATTCAGGCTGAGGTGAACGTCTAGTTAACAATACAATGTCAGTCATTTAGGAAGATGTGAGCATCTAGTACACTACACATTTTAGTATTTCAGGCAGATGCGAACGTCTAGTTCACTTTACAATGTCAATGATTCAGACTGAGGTGCACGTCTAGTTAACCTCAATATGCTAGTGATTCACGCTGATGTGAATGTCTAGTTCACTTTACATCGTGTGTTATTGAGACTGATGAGAACGTCTATGTCACTTTACACTTTCAGTGATTCAGGTTGATGTGAGCTTCTAGTTCACTTTACAATGTCAGTGATTCAGGCTGATATACATGTCTAAATTACTTTACAACGTAAATAATTCAACCTGATGTGAGCCTCTACTTCAATTTACAATTTGAGTGATCCATGCTAATGAGAATGTCTAGTTCACCTTACAACGTGCATGATTCGTGCTGAAAGGAACTTCTAGATCGCAAAACATTGTGAATTAGTCAGACTGATGTTAATGCATGGCTATCAATGTGAATCTTTCAGGCTGATATGCACGTGTAGTTCACTTTATAATAACAATGATTCAGGATGAGGTGAAGGTAAATTAAATTGACAATGTGTGTGATTGTGGCTGATTTGAACTTCTAGTTCAATTCACATTGTCAGTGGTTCAGGTTTATTTTAACCTCTAGTTCACATTACAATGTCAGTGTTTCAGTCTTATATAACCGTCTAGTTAACTTCACAATGTCAGCGATTCAGGCTGATGTAAACGTCTAGTTCATTTTACGATGCAAGTGATTCAGGCTGATCCAAACGTCCATTTCACTTTACAATGCCAGTGATTCAGGCTGATGTGAGCGTCTGGTACACTTTATAATGCCAATGATTAAGGCTAATGTGAAGCGATAGTTCATTTTACAATGTCAGTGAATCAGGCTGATGTAAGCGTCTAGTTCACCTTGCAATGTCAGTGATCCAGGCTAACATGAACGTCTAGGTCAGTATGCACTGTCAGTGATTTAGGCAGATGTGAGCATCTAGTTCACAATTCAATGTCAGTGATTTAAGCAGATGTGAGCATCTAGTACGCTTTACAATGTTAATGATTAAGGCAGATGCGAACGTCTAGTTCGCTTTACAATGTCAGTGATTCAGGCTGATATGAATGTCTAGTTCACTTTACAACGTGAGTGATTCAAACTGATATGAGCCTCTACTTCAATTTACAATTTCAGTTATCCATGCTAATGAGAATGTCTAGTTCACTTTACAACGTGAATGATTCGTGCTGAAAGGAACGTCAGGATAGCAAAACATTGTGAATTATTCAGACCGATGTGAATGTCTGGCCAGCAATGTGAATCATTCAGGTAGATATGAACGTCTAGTTCACTTTATGATTCAGGCTGAGGTGACGGTCAATTAAAATGACAATGTCTGTGAATCTGGCTGATTTGAACGTCTAGTTCAATTTACAATGTCAGTGGTTCAGCCTTATTTTAACCTCTAGTTGACTTTACAATGTCAGTGATTCAGTCTGATGTAAACGTGTAGTTCAGTTTACAATGTCAGTGATTCAGGATGATGTGAACGTCTTGTTCACTTTATAATGTCAATGATTCAGGTTGATAGGAAAGTCAAGTTAAATTGACAATGTGTGTGATTCATGCTAATTTGAAAGACTAGTGCACTTTCTAATGTCAGTGATTCAGGCATATTTGAACCTCTAGTTCAGTTTACAATGTCAGTGATGCAGGCTGATGTGAACCGCTAGTTCACTTTTCCATGTGAATTATTCAGGCGTGCGATTTTTCAATCGTTTAACTCGGAAAACCGATAAATAAAAATGACTCATCACGTAATATGCAAATGTTATAGATAGTTTCTGTATGTATTTTGTGCTTCAATAATGTTTTCACGGATAAGTGAATTCTTGTTAATATGTATTTTGTATCGACATAAACAAGATATACCCGTATTACGTTATCTATAGTGTAGGAAAGTTTGCAGCAAAAGTGTATTACAGTGAGGTAAATATTAAATGTTAATACAGGAAAAGCTATTAGTATGCTATGTTACTGTTGGGTAAATGTTAAATTTTAATATGCAGGATAAGTTATTTGTAACTATGTTAAAATGATAGACAAATTCATTAAATAACACAATAAAGAAAAACGATAGTAAATCCTTTCAAATATGAAGGAATGAGTTTGACAGTTATTTCATAATAAAAACATCCTATATACAATGTATGAGAAATGTTTGAAGATATCATCGGTGTAATCAGAAATTGTAAATCGAAATATGATAGACTATACAATGGCCGAAATAAAAGGTAAAAGGAAATGGCCGAAATAGGAAGAACTATGACAGAGTAAACAATGGCCGAAATAAAAAGAACAATGACAGACTATACAATGGCCGAAATAGGAAGAACAATGACAGACTATGCAATGGATGAAATAGGAAGACCAATGATAGACAATACAATGGCTGAAATAAAAAGACCAATGACATACTATTCAATGGCCGAATAAAAGGTACAGTGACAGATTATGCAATGGCCGAAATAGGAAGAACAATGACAGAATAAGCAATGGCCAAAATATGAAGAACAATGACAGAGTAAACAATGGCCGAAATGAAAAGAACAATGACAGACTATACAATGGCCGAAATAAAAAGAACAATGCTAGACAATGCAATGGCCTAAGTAAAAAGAACAATAACATAATATGCAATGGCCGAGATAAGAAGTACAATGACAGACTATATCATGGGCGAAATAGGAAGATCAATGACAGACTATGCAATGGCCGAAATAGGAAGACCAATGATAGACTATGCAATGGCCGAAACAAAAAGACCAATGACAGACTATGCAATGACCGAAATAAGAAGTACAATGCAAGACTATGCAATGGCCGAAATAAAAAGAACAAAACTAGACAATACAATGGCCTAAGTAAAAAGAACAATGCTAGACTATACAATGGCCTAAATAAAAAGAAAATGACCTATTATACAATGGCAGAAATAAGAAGTACACTGACAGAATATACAATGGTCGAAATCAGAAGTACAATGACAGACTATGCAATGGCCTCAATAAAAAGAACAATGACATATTATAAAATGGCCGAAATAAGAAGTACTCTGACAGACTATGCAATGGTCGAAATAGGAAGAACAATGACAGACTATACAATGGGCGAAATAGTGAGAACAATGACAGATTATACACTGGGAGAAATAAGAGTTACAATGACAAACTATGCAATGGCCGAAATAGGAAGAACAATGACAGACTATACAATGGCCGAAATAGGAAGACCAATGACAGACTATGCCATGGCCGAAATGAAAAGAACAATGGCAGACTATACAAAGGCCGAAATAAGAAGAATAATGACAGACTATACAAAGGCAGAAATAAAAAGATCAAAGGAACAACCAATCATGTGTAATGCGCTACACAGAATAATAAAAAGATCGAGCAACACAAATCATGTGACCTCTTTGAGGTGCAGCATAGGAAACTCATAATTGAATAATTAATAGTGTTTATTAAAATTAAATATATTGAAAACTGCTTTCATTGTTGTTTTTTTTTTTCTAGACATGCAATATGCCCAGAAATTAAAACAGAAATATAACATTTACATTTCGTTGCATTACCGTATTATAAACACCATTTAAGCTGTTTGAAGTTTAATATTGAACAGCAACAATATAATACGTAATGAATATTGTCCACTACAAGTCGATGCATGAATGGAAACTTTAATAGTATATTATAATGTATTTTTCAAACAGATTACATGAAAAACCGAAAATACTAACCCCACTCCACGAATGACACCCGAAAAAAACCCCGTGATTTTATGATAAATTTTGAAATGTGCAAATGACTCATTATTATAATTGTTTTCGATAGGCTATCTGTCCGGAGTATGGACCCTTCTGTCCGGATGGTAGATCATATTATTTATAATTCTAGGAAATTTACAAAATGACTGCTCTAGTGTTTTCTGGAATAAGACAAATGTCCGAGGATTACGAATTTTTGTCTAACCACGTGATGTCAGCAGGGCGACATCTTTTTAAATGCCTACCAAAGAAAGTTCGATGTGACTAAGTCAAATAAATAGAATTGTATTTTTCATCATTAGTTCTGTTTTTTATAAGCATAGTTTAATATATGGACGATTTAAAAGTCAGCAAGACGACTATATTTCAATGACAGACGTCTAGAAGTAGTCAACCATAATATGAATGAATAGTTGTGGTTAACGGCAAATCTCATGGAATATGTCGAGGTTGCCTTTATTTCAGCAGTCGGATTGCATTCCATGTTCCATTTCCTTCTGTCTATAAATGTTCATGTTCTCAGCAGACAATATGCCAGTTTAAAGATGGTATCTATTAAAAATAAAAAAAAACGTACACATATCAGAACAAAAATAAGATAATGCCATCATACAGATACAGATAATAATATAAATAACAAAACATTCTACTTTATGGTAAAATTTCCATTATGAACCATATGTAACGGCAGTTTGCATTGGTTAACGTCAATGGAATTATTTCTAAGCTGCAACGTTTTCTTCTTCGTGCATTGTTTAGTTAATATCTATTTCAACGATCTAATACTTTGTTATGCTACTTTTATATGTATTTGATATTTTACGGTTTTTTGGAACGAGTTTGACGAGTATGAATGCCTTGCTACTATTGAAGAAGACTAGGGCTACACATATGGAGATATGTTGTACTGAGAGCTTCCGGTAGGCGGGAGAGATGTTGTATTGGGAGCTTGCGGTAAACCTTGTATTCCGACTAATGTCTTCTTTCTCTTTGGCTTCGGAGATGAACTCAACCGAAAGGCGCCAACAAAAGCCGAACTCCAACATATGAGTTTTCTTACTTGTTTCTTGAAACGTCTAGTTCACTTTACAATGTGATGTGAATGACTAATTAATTTAAAAATGTTAGTCATTCAGGCTGTTCTGAATGTCTGGTTTAATTTACACCGTGAGTGTTTCAGGCTGGTGTGAATGGCTAGTTCATTTTAAAGTGTGAGTAATTCAGACTAGTCTGAAAGTCTAGTTCACTTTACAATGTCAGTGTTTCAGGCTAATGTGAACACCTAGCTAACTATGAAATGGGTGTGATTCAGGCTAATGTGAACATCTAGTTAACTAAGAAATGTCAGTGATTCAGATTGATGTGAACATCTAGCTAACTATGAAATGGGTGTGATTCAGGCTAATGTAAACATCTAGTTAATTAAGAAATGTCAGTGATTCAGATTGATATGAACGTCTAATGTGAATTTCTAGATAGCTATAAAATGGGAGTGATTCAGGCTGATGTGAACATCTAGTTAACGATACATTGGGAGTGATTCAGGATTTAGTGAACATCTACATTTACAATGTGATTGATTCAGGCTATTATGAACGTCTAGGTCACATTACAAAGTGGGTGATTCAGGCTGACGAGAACGCCTAGCTTATTTTAAAATGTAAGGGATTCAGAATGATGCCAACGTCTATCTCACATTACAATGTCAGTGATTCCCGCTAATATGAATTTCTAGTTAGATATGAAATGGGAGTGATTAAGGCTGAATATCAAGTTAAAGATAAATTGGGAGAGTTATTCAGGCTGATCTCAATGTCTAGTTCATTTTGCACCGTGATTAATTAAGGCTGGTGTGAATGTCTAGTTCACTTTTCAACGTGACTCATTCAGGCTGATTGGAACGTCTAATTCACTTTACAATATCAGTGGTTCAGGATGTTGTGAACGTCTAGTTCGCTTTACAATGTCAGTCATTCGTGTTCATTTGAACGTCTAGTTCACTTTACAATGTCAGTGATTCAGGCTGATGTGAATGTCTTGTTCTTTTTACAATGTGAGTTATTCAGGCTGATGTGTTTGTCTAGCTAACTTAAAATGGGAGTGATTCATGCTAATATAAGCGTCTAGTTCATCTTGCAAAGTAGATCATTCGTGCCGACAAGAACGTCTAGATCGCAAATCAGTGTGAATTATTCAGATTGGTGTTAATGTCAGGTTCACTTGACAATATGCGTGATTCTGGTTGATTTGAGCGTCTACTTCTCTTTACAATGTCATTAATTCAGGATGTTGTGGCTAGTTCATTTTAAAGAGTGAGTAATTCAGGCTAGTCTGAAAGTATAGTTTACTTTACAATGTCAGTGTTTCAGGCTAATGTGAACATCTAGCTAACTATGAAATGGGTGTGATTCAGGCTAATGTGAACATCTAGTTAACTAAGAAATTTCAGTGATTCAGGTTGATATGAACGTCTAGTTCATTTTACAACGTGAAGGGATCAGATTGATGCGAATGTCTAGTTAACTACAAAATGGGAGTGATTAAGGTTGATGTGCACGTCTATGTCACTTTACAAAGCGAATGGTTCATGCTGAAAGGAACGTCTAGATCACAAAGCAATGTAAACTATTCAGACTGATGTGAATTTCCGGTTAACTTTACCATGTGAATCTTTCAGGCTGAAATGAACGTCTAGTTCACTTTATAATGTCAATGATTTAAACAGATGGGAACGTCTATAGTGATTGAAGCTATAATGAACGTATACTACACTTTATAATGTTTGTGATTCAGGCTGATGCAAGCGTCTAGCTCACTTTACAATGTCAATGATTCCGGCTAATGTGAATTTCTAGTTAGCTATAAAATGGGAGTGATTCAGGCTGATGTGAACATCTAGTTAACGATACATTGGGAGTGATTCAGGATTTAGTGAACATCTACATTTACAATGTGATTGATTCAGGCTATTATGAACGTCTAGGTCACATTACAAAGTGAGTGATTCAGGCTGACGAGAACGCCTATCTAATTTTAAAATGTAAGTGATTCAGGATGATGCGAACGTCTAGTCCAACTTACAATGTGAATGATTCGTGCTGAAGGGAACGACTAGATCGCAATACAGTGCGAATTATTAAGACTGATGTGATTGGCTTGTTAACTTTACAACGTCAATGACATAGGCTGATGCGAACGTCTAGTTAACTTTACAAGGTGAGTGATTCAGGCTGCTATGGACGTCTAGTACACTTTATAATGTCAGTGATTCAGGCTGTTGTGAACATCTAGTTCACTTTACAATGTGACTCATTCAAGTTGATGTGAACATCTAGCTCACTTTACAATGTGAGGGACTCTGGCTGGTGTGAACGTCTAGTTCACTTTACAATGCGACTCATTCAAGTTGATGTGAACTTCTTGCTCACTTTACAATGTGAGGGACTCAGGTTGATGTGAACGTCTAGTAATCTTTTCACCGTGAGTCATTGGGGATGATGTGAACGTCTAGTCCACCTTACAATTTCACCGATTCAGGTTGATGTGAACGTCTAGTTCACTGTACAAAGTGAGTGATTCAGGCTGATGTGAGTCTCTATTTAACTTTAAAATATAAGTGACTCAGGTTAATGTGAATATCTAGTTCATTATAAACCGTGACTGATTAAGGCAGGTGTGAATGGCTAGTTCACTTTTCAGTGTGAGTCATTCAGGTTGATGTGAACGTCTAGTTGACTTTACAATGTGCATGATTCAGGCTGATCTTAACGTCTAGCTAACTTTAAAATGTCAATGGTTCAGGGTGATGTGAATGTCTAGTTAACTCTAAAATGGAAGTGATTCAGGCTAATGTGAACCTCTTGTTCACTATACAATGTCAGTGATTCAGGATAATGCGAATATCTAGTTCACTTTACAATGTGGTTGATTCGGGCTGATATGAACGTCTAGCCAATTATAAAATGGGAGTGATTCAGGCTGATGTGAACGCCTAGTTCACTTTACAACGTGAGTGATTCAGGCTGATGTGAATGTCTAGTTCACTTTACAATGTGAATGATTAGTGCAGAAAAGGACCCTCTAGATCTCAAAAACAGTTTGAATTATTCAGACTGATGTGAATGTCTCGTTAATTCTACCATGTGAATCGATCAGGCTGATATGAGCGTCTAATTCACTTGATAACGTAAATGATTTAGGCTGATGTGAATGTCAAATTCACTTGACAACATGAGTGATTCAGTCTGATTTGAATGTGTAGTTCACAAAACATCGCTAATTATTCAAACTGATGTTAACGTCTAGTTAAGTTTAAAATATCATTCTACACCGTGAGTGATTCAGTTTGATGTGAATGTCTACCTCATTTTACAATGTGAAAGATTAGTGCTGGAAGAAATCTCTAGATCGCAAAACAGTGTGAATTATTCAGACTGATGCAAATGTCATGTTAACTTTACCCTGTGAATAATTCAGGCTGATATGAACGTCTAGCTCACTTTATAATGTCAATGATTTAGGCCGATGCGAAGGTCAAGTTCACTTTAGAATATGTGTGATTCAGACTGATTAAAACGCCTAGTTCTCTTTGCAATGCCAGTGATTCTGGCTGATGTGAACCTCTAGTTCACTTTATAATGTTAATGATTTGGGTTGATGTGAACGTCTAGTTAACTTTAAAATGTCAGTGATTCAAGCTGATGTGAAAGTCTAGTTCATTTTATACAGTGAGTGATTCAGTCTGGTATGAATATCTAATTCACTTGAGTCATTCAGGCTTATTTGTACGTCTAGCTAACTTTAAAATATTAGTGATTCAGGCTAATGTGAATGTCTACTTCATTTTACAATCTGATTGATTCATGCTGCTTTGAAAGTGTAGTCAATTTTAAACAGTGAGTGATTCAGTCTGGTGTGAATATCTAGTTCAATTTTCAACGTGAGTGATTCAGGTTTATGTGAACCTGTAGTCCAACTTACAATGTGAATGATTCGTGCTGAAGAGAACGACTAGACCACAATACAGTGCGAATTATTCAGACTAATGTGATTGGCTTGTTAACTTTAGAATGTCAATGACTTAGCCTAATGCGAACGTCTAGTTCATTTTACAATGTGAGTGATTCTGGTTGATTTAAGCTTCTAGTTCTCTTTACAATGTCAGTGTTTCGGGCTTTGTCTAGTTCACACTCTAATGTGAATGATTCAGACTACTATGAACATCTAGTTAATTATAAAATGGGAGTGATTCAGGCTGATGTGACCGTCTTCTTCACTTTGCACAGTGAGTGATTCAGACTGATGTGAATGTCTAGTTCACTTTACAATGTGAATGATTAGTTCTGAAAGGAACTTCTAAATCGGAAGACCAGTGTCTGTGTCAGTAATTCAGGTTGATGTGTACGTCTAGTTCACTTTAAATCGTCAGTAATTCGGTGTGATATGAACGCATAGTTCACTTTACAACATGAGTGATTCATGCTGATGTAAACGTCTAGTAATCTTTTCAGCGTGAGTCATTCGGGGTAATGTGAACGTCTAGTTCACTCTACAATGTCAGTGATTAAGGTTGATGTGAACATCTGAATCACTGTGCAAAGTGATTGATTCAGGCTGATGTGAGTGTCTATTTAACTTTAAAATGTAGGTTACCCATGATAATGTGAATATCTAGTTCATTATAAATCGTGGGTGATTAAAGCAGGTGTGAATATCTAGCTTACATTTCAGTTTGAGTCATTCAGGTTGATGTGAACATTTAGTTCACTTTACAATCTGAATGATTCAGGCTGATGTTAACGTCTAGTTAGCTTTAATATGTCAGTGAATCAATGCTGATGGGAATGTCTAGTTAACTTTTCAACGTGAGTCATTCTAGCTGATGTGAACGTCTAGTTCACTTTATATTGTCAGTGATTCAGGTTGATGTGATCGTCTAGTTAACATGAACATGTCAGAGATTCAGGCTGATGTGAATGTCTAGTTCATTGTGCAACGTGAGTGATTGAGGCAGGTGTAAATGTGTAATTCATTTTTCAACGTGAGTAATTCAGGTTGGTGTGAACGTCTAGTTTATTTTCCAATGTCAATGATTCAGGCTGATGCGAATGCTTAGATCACATAGCAACGTTAGTAATTCAGGGTGATGTGAACGTCTAGTCCATTTTACAATGTCAATGATTCAGCCTGATATGATTGTCTAGTTCTTTTTATAATGTGAGTGATTCAGGCCGATGTGAATTTCTAGCTAACTTTAAAATGTAAGTAATTCAGGCTAATGTGAATATCTAGTTTATTTAATACCGTGAGTGATTCAGGCAGCTGTGAATTCACTTTTCAATGTGAGTAATTCAGGTTGATGTGAACGTCTAGTTCAGTTTAAAATGTCAATAATTAAGGATGATGTGAATGCTTAGTTCAGTTCACAACGTCAGTATTTTTGGGTGATTTGAACGTCTAATTCATTTTTCAACGTGAGTTATCCTGATTGATATGAACGTCTAGTTCACTTTTCATTGTCGGTTATTCAGGCTGATGTGAACGTCTAGTTCACTTTACAATATCAGTGATTCATGCTAATGTGAATGCCTAGTTCACTTTACAACGCGAATGATTCAGACTAATGTGAACGTTTAGTTAATTATAACATGGGAGTGATTCTGGCTGATGTGAATGTATAGTTTACACTACAATGTGAATGGTTATTGCTGAAAGGAACATATAGATCGAAAACCAGTGTGAATTATTCCGACTGATGTGAAGGTCTAGTTCACTTGACAATATGGGTGATTCAGGCTGACTTAAGCGTCTAGTTCTCTTTATAATGTCAGTAATTCAGGCTGGTGTGAACCTCTAATTGACTTTACAATGTCAATGATTTAGGTTGATGTGAACCTCTAGTTCACTTTAGAACATGAGTGATTCAGGCTGATTTGAATGTGTAGTTCACAAAACGTCGCTAATAATTCGAGCTGATTCAGGCTGATGTGAATGTTTAGTGTATTCTACACTGTGTATTATTCAGTCTGGTGTTAATGTCTAGTCCACTTATCAACATGAGTTATACAGACAGATGTGAACCTCTAGTTAATGACAAAAATGGGAGTGATTCAGGTTGATTTGAACGTCTAGTTCACTTTAAAACGTGAGTGGTTCAGTCTGGTGGTGTGAATGTCAAGCTAACTTTTCAAAATGAGTCATTCCGGCTGATATGGAAGTCTAGTTCACTTGACAATGTCAGTGTTTCAGGCTGACGTGAACGTCTGGTTCTTTTTAAAATATGAGTGATTAAGGCTGATGTGGATATCTAGTTCACTTTACAATGTGAATCATTAGTGCCGAAAAGAATCTCTAGATCGCAAAAACAGTGTGAATTATTCACACTTATGTGAATGTCCGGCTAAGTTTACCATGTAAATCATTCAGGCTGATATGAACTTCTAGTTTTCTTTATAATGTCAATGATTTAGGCTGATGTGAAAGTCAAGCTCTCTTGACAATGCGACTGATTCAGGCTGACTTAAGCGTCTAGTTCTCGTTACAATTCCTGTGATTCAGGCTGATGTTAACCTCTACTTCACTTTATAATGTCAATGATTTAGGTTGATGTGAACTTCTAGTTCACTTTACAACTTGTGTGATTCAGGCTGATTTGAATGTTTATTTCACAAAATATCGGTAATGATTCAAACTGATGATAAGGTCTGGTACACTTTACAATGTGAATGATTTATGCTGATGTGAACGTCTAGTTAACTTTAAAATGTCAGTGATTCAGGTTGATGTGAATGTCTAGTTCATTTTATACAGTGAGTGATTCAGTCTGGTATGAATATATAATTCACTTGAGTCATTCAGGCTTATGTGAACGTCTAGCTAACTTTAAAATATTAGTGATTCAGGCTGATGTGAATGTCTACTTCATTTTACAATCTGATTGATTCAGGCTGCTTTGAAAGTCTAGTAAATTTTACACAGTGAGTGATTCAGTCTGGTGTGAATATATAGTTCAATTTTCAACGTGAGTGATTCAGGTTTATGTGAACGTCTAGTCCAACTTACAATGTGAATGATTCGTGGTGAAGGGAACGACTAGTTCACAATACAGTGCGAATTATTCAGACTGATGTGATTGGCTTGTTAACTTTACAATGTCAATGACTTAGGCTGATGCGAACGTCTAGTTAAATTTACAATGTGAGTGATTCAGGCTGCTATAGACGTCTAGTACACTGTATAATGTCAGTGATTCAGGCTGTTGTGAACGTCCAGTCCACTTTACAATGTTATTGATTCAGGTTGATGTGAACGTCTAGTTCACTGTACAAAGTGAGTGATTCAGGCTGATGTGAGTCTCTATTTAACTTTAAAATATAAGTGACTCAGGCTAATGTGAATATATAGTTCATTATAAACCGTGACTGATTAAGGCAGGTGTGAATGGCTAGTTCACTTTTCAGTGTGAGTCATTCAGGTTGATGTGAACGTCTAGTTAACTTTACAATGTGAATGATTCAGGCTGATCTTAACGTCTAGCTAACTTTAAAATGTCAGTGGTTCAGGCGGATATGGATATCTGGTTCACTTTAAAACGTGAGTGATTCAGTCTGGTGTGAATGGCTAGTTCTCTTTACAATGTCAGTGATTCAGTCTGATTTGAATCTCTAGGTGACTTTATAATGTCAATGATACAGGCTGATGTGAACGTCTAGTTTGCTTTAATATGTCAGTGAATCAATGCTGGTGGGAATGTCTAGTTCACTTTTCAACGTGAGTCATTCTAGCTGATGTGAACGTCTAGTTCACTTTACATTGTCAGTGATTCAAGTTGATGTGATCGTCTAGTTAACATGAACATGCCAGAGATGCAGGCTGATGTGAATGTCTAGTTTCTTGTACAACGTGAGTGATTGAGGCAGGTGTGAATGTGTAATTCATTTTTCAACGTGAGTAATTCAGGTTGGTGTGAACGTCTAGTTGATTTTGCAATGTCAATGATTCAGGCTGATGCGAATGCTTAGATCACATAGCAACGTCAGTAATTCAGGGTGATGTGAACGTCTAGTCCATTTTACAATGTCATTGATTCAGCCTGATATGAATGTCTAGTTCACTTTACAATGTGAATGATTAGTGCAGAAAAGGACCATCTAGATCTCAAAAACAGTTTGAATTATTCAGACTGATGTGAATGTCTCGTTAATTTTACCATGTGAATCAATCAGGCTGATATGAAAGTCTAGTTCACTTGATGACGTAAATGATTTAGGCTGATTTGAATGTCAAATTCACTTGACAACATGGGTGATTCAGTCTGATTTGAATGTGTAGTTCACAAAACATCGCTAATTATTCAAACTGATGTTAACGTCTAGTTAAGTTTAAAATATCATTCTACACCGTGAGTGATTCAGTTTGGTGTGAATGTCTA
>MJUT01016427.1:164215-179160 GCA_002080005.1 Gigantidas platifrons
GTGATTGAGGCAGGTGTGAATGGCTAGTTCACTTTTCAATGTAATTCAGGTTGATGTGAACGTCTAGTTCACTTTACATTGACAGTGATTCAGGTTGATCTGAACGTCAAGTTCACTTTACAATGGCAGTGATTTAGTATATTGTGAATATTTAGTTCACTTTACAACGTGAGTGATTTACACTAATGTGAAAGTCTAGTTAATTATATAATGGGAGTGATTAAGGCTAACGTGAACGTCTAGTTCACTTTCAAATGTGAGTGATTGAGGCCGATGTGAATATCTAGTTTACATTACAATGTGAATCATTAGTATCGAAATGAATCTCTAGATCGCAAAAACGGTGTGAATTATTCACACTGATGTGAATGTCCGGCTAAGTTTGCCATGTAAATCATTCAGGCTGATATGAACTTCTAGTTTACTTTATAATGTCAATGATGTAGGCTGATTTGAAAGTCAAGCTCACTTGACAATGCGAGTGATTCAGGCTGACTTAAGCGTCTAGTTCTCGTTACAATTCCTGTGATTAAGGCTGATGTTAACCTCTTGTTCACTTTATAATGTCAATGATTTAGGTTGATGTGAACTTCTAGTTCACTTTACAACTTGTGTGATTCAGGCTGATTTGAATGTTTATTTCACAAAATATCGGTAATGATTCAAACTGATGATAAGGTCTGGTACACTTTTTAATGTGAATGATTTATGCTGATGTGAACGTCTAGTGAACTTTAAAATGTCAGTGATGCAGGCTGATGTGAACGTCTAGTTAACTTCACAATGTGAGTGATTCATGCTGATGTGAACGTCTAGTTCACTCTTCGCCGTGAGTCATTTAGGCAGATGTAAAAGTCTATATTACTTAATGGAATGAGTGATTCAGGCTTATATGAACGTCTCGTTAACTTGACAATGTCAGTAATGCAGGCTGGACGAACTCTTCAATGTCACTTCAATCCACAAGTTAGTGATTCAGGAGGATTAGAATTAACCTTACAATGTGAGAGATTCGGGTTGATATGATATATATTTTACACTACAAAATGAGTGATTCAGGATAATGTGAAAGTGAAGTTCACAAAACAATGTGAATGATTCAAACTAATGTGAGCTTCTAGACCACGTTATAGTATGAGTGATTCAGGCTGATGTGAATCTCTAATTCACTCTACAATGTGCATGAATCAAGCTGAAGGGAAGGTCTATTTCATTGTACAAAGTGAATGATTCAGGATCATTTGAACTTCTATTTCACTTTACAATGTAAATGAATCAGGCTGATGTGAACGTCTAGTTCATTTTACAGTGTCAGTGGTTCAGGCTGATGTGATCGTCTAATTCACTTTACAATGTGAGGGATTCAAGCTCATGTAAGCTTCTACTTCACCAGACATTGTAAATAATCCAAGTTGATTTTGAAGGTCTGGTACACTTTACAATGTGTGTTTTGCAGGTCGATGGGAATATCTAGTTCAATTCAGTGACTTAGGCTGAAGTGAAAGTCTAGCTCACTTTGCAACGTCAGTGATTCAGGCTGAGGTGAACGTCTAGTTAACAATACAATGTCAGTGATTTAGGAAGATGTGAGCATCTAGTACATTACACATTTTAGTGTTTCAGGAAGATACGAACGTCTAGTTCACTTTACAATGTCAATGATTCAGACTGAGATTAACGTCTTGTTAACCTCAATATGCTAGTGATTCACGCTGATGTGAATGTCTAGTTCACTTTACATCGTGTGTGATTGAGACTGATGAGAACGTCTATATCACTTTACATTGCAGTGATTCAGGTTGATGTGAGCGTCTAGTTCACTTTACAATGTCAGTGATTCAGGCTGATATACATGTCTAAATTACTTTACAACGTAAGTAATTCAAGCTGATGTGAGCCTCAACTTCAATTTACAATTTCAGTGATCCATGCTAATGAAAATGTCTAGTTCACTCTACAACGTGAGTGATTCAGGCTAACGTGAACGTCTAGTTCGCATTACAACGTGAATGATTCGTGCTGAAAGGAACTTCTAGATCGCAAAACCTTGTGAATTAGTTAGACTGATGTGAATGAATGGCTAACAATGTGAATCATTCAGGCTGATATACACGTCTAGTTCACTTGATAAAGTCAATAATTCAGGATGAGGTGAAGGTCAATTAAATTGACAATGTGTGTGATTGTGGCTGAATTGAACTTCTAGTTCAATTCACAATGTCAGTGGTTCAGGTTTATTTTAACCTCTAGTTCACATTACAATGTAAGTGTTTCAGTCTCATATAACCGTCTAGTTAACTTCACAATGTCAGCGATTCAGGCTGATGTAAACGTCTAGTTCATTTTACGATGCAAGTGATTCAGTCTGATCCAAACGTCCAGTTCACTTTACAATGGCAGTGATTCAGCCTGATATGCACGTCTGGTACACCTTATAATGTCAATGATTCAGCCTGATGTGAAGCGTTAGTTCACTTTACAATGTCAGTGAACCAGGCTGATGTAAGCGTCTAGTTCACCTTGCAATGTCAGTGATCCAGGCTAACATGAACGTCTAGGTCACTATGCAATGTCAGTGATTTAGGCAGATGTGAGCATCTAGTTCACAATTCAATGTCAGTGATTTCAGCAGATGTGAGCATCTAGTACACTTTACAATGTTAATGATTAAGGCAGATGCGAACGTCTAGTTCGCTTTACAATGTCAGTGATTCAGGCTGATATGAATGTCTAGTTCACTTTACAACGTGAGTGATTCAAACTGATATGAGCCTCTACTTCAATTTACAATTTCAGTGATCCATGCTAATGAGAATGTCTAGTTCACTTTACAACGTGAATGATTCAGGCTAATGTGAATAGCTAGCTAACTGTATCATGTCAGTGATTCAGGCTAATGTGAAAGTCTCCTTCACTTAACAACATGAATGATTCGTGCTGAAAGGAACGTCAGGATAGCAAAACATTGTGAATTATTCAGACCGATGTGAATGTCTGGCCAGCAATGGTTATCATTCAGGTAGATATGAACGTCTAGTTCGCTTTATGATTCAGACTGAGGTGAAGGTCAATTAAAATGACAATGTCTGTGAATCTGGCTGATTTGAACGTCTAGTTCAATTTACAATGTCAGTGATTCAGTCTGATGTAAACGTGTAGTTCAGTTTATAATGTCAATGATTCAGGCTGATGGGAAGGTCAAGTTAAATTGACAATGTGCGTGATTCATGCTAATTTGAAAGGCTAGTGCACTTTCTAATGTCAGTGATTAAGGCATATTTGAACCTCTAGTTCAGTTTACAATGTCGGTGATGCAGGCTGATGTGAACCGCTAGTTCCCTTTTCCATGTGAATTATTCAGGCGTGCGATTTTTCAATCGTTTAACTCGGAAAACCGATAAATAAAAATGACTCATCACGTAATATGCAAATGTTATAGATAGTTTCTGTATGTATTTTGTGCTTCAATAATGTTTTCACGGATAAGTGAATTCTTGTTAATATGTATTTTGTATCGACATAAACGAGATATACCCGTATTACGTTATCTATAGTGTAGGAAAGTTTGCAGCAAAAGTTTATTACAGTGAGGTAAATATTAAATGTTAATACAGAACAAGCTATTTGTATGCTATGTTACTGTTAGGTAAATGTTAAATGTTAATATGCAGGATTGAGGCTGATTTGAAAGTCAAGCTCACTTGACAATGCGAGTGATTCAGGCTGACTTAAGCGTCTAGTTCTCGTTACAATTCCTGTGATTCAGGCTGATGTTAACCTCTTGTTCACTTTATAATGTCAATGATTTAGGTTGATGTGAACTTCTAGTTCACTTTACAACTTGTGTGATTCAGGATGATTTGAATGTTTATTTCACAAAATATCGGTAATGATTCAAACTGATGCTAAGGTCTGGTACACTTTTTAATGTGAATGATTTATGCTGATGTGAACGTCTAGTGAACTTTAAAATGTCAGTGATGTAGGCTGATGTGAACGTCTAGTTCACTCTTCGCAGTGAGTCATTTAGGCAGATGTAAATGTCTATATTACTTAATGGAATGAGTGATTCAGGCTTATATGAACGTCTAGTTAACTTGACAATGTCAGTAATGCAGGCTGGACGAACTCTTCAATGTCACTTCAATCCACAAGTTAGTGATTCAGGAGGATTAGAATTAACCTTACAATGTGAGAGATTCGGGTTGATATGACGTATATATTACACCACAAAATGAGTGATTCAGGATAATGTGAAAGTGAAGTTCACAAAACAATGTGAATGATTTAAACTAATGTGAGCTTCTAGACCACGTTATAGTATGAGTGATTCAGGCTGATGTGAATCTCTAATTCACTCTACAATGTGCATGAATCAAGCTGAAGGGAAGGTCTATTTTATTGTACAAAGTGAATGATTCAGGATCATTTGAATATCTATTTCACTTTACAATGTAAATGAATCAGGCTGATGTGAACGTCTAGTTCATTTTACAGTGTCAGTGATTCAGGCTGATGTGATCGTCTAGTTCACTTTACAATGTGAGGGATTCAGGCTCATGTAAGGTTCTACTTCACTAGACATTGTAAATAATCCAAGTTGATTTTGAAGGTCTGGTACACTTTACAATGTGTGTTTTGCAGGCCGATGGGAATATCTAGTTCAATTCAGTGACTTAGGCTGAAGTGAAAGTCTAGCTCACTTTGCAACGTCAGTGATTCAGGCTGAGGTGAACGTCTAGTTAACAATACAATGTCAGTGATTTAGGAAGATGTGAGCATCTAGTACATTACACATTTTAGTGTTTCAGGAAGATACGAACGTCTAGTTCACTTTACAATGTCAATGATTCAGACTGAGATTAACGTCTTGTTAACCTCAATATGCTAGTGATTCACGCTGATGTGAATGTCTAGTTCACTTTACATCGTGTGTGATTGAGACTGATGAGAACGTCTATATCACTTTACACTGTCAGTGATTCAAGTTGATGTGAGCGTCTAGTTCACTTTACAATGTCAGTGATTCAGGCTGATATACATGTCTAAATTACTTTACAACATAAGTAATTCAAGCTGATGTGAGCCTCAACTTCAATTTACAATTTCAGTGATCCATGCTAATGAAAATGTCTAGTTCAATCTACAACGTGAGTGATTCAGGCTAATGTGAACGTCTAGTTCACATTACAACGTGAATGATTCGTGCTGAAAGGAACTTCTAGATCGCAAAACCTTGTGAATTAGTTAGACTGATGTGAATGAATGGCTAACAATGTGAATCATTCAGGCTGATATACACGTCTGGTTCACTTGATAATGTCAATAATTCAGGATGAGGTGAAGGTCAATTAAATTGACAATGTGTGTGATTGTGGCTGAATTGAACTTCTAGTTCAATTCACAATGTCAGTGGTTCAGGTTTATTTTAACCTCTAGTTCACATTACAATGTAAGTGTTTCAGTCTCATATAACCGTCTAGTTAACTTCACAATGTCAGCGATTCAGGCTGATGTAAACGTCTAGTTCATTTTACGATGCAAGTGATTCAGTCTGATCCAAACGTCCAGTTCACTTTACAATGGCAGTGATTCAGGCTGATGTGCACGTCTGGTACATTTTATAATGCCAATGATTCAGGCTGATGTGAAGCGTTAGTTCACTTTACAATGTCAGTGAATCAGGCTGATGTAAGCGTCTAGTTCACCTTGCAATGTCAGTGATCCAGGCTAACATGAACGTCTAGGTCACTATGCAATGTCATTGGTATAGGCAGATGTGAGCATCTAGTTCACAATTCAATGTCAGTAATTTAAGCAGATGTGAGCATCTAGTACACTTTATAATGTTAATGATTAAGGCAGATGCGAACGTCTAGTTCGCTTTACAATGTCAGTGATTCAGGCTGATATGAATGTCTAGTTCACTTTACAACGTGAGTGATTCAAACTGATATGAGCCTCTACTTCAATTTACAATTTCAGTGATCCATGCTAATGAGAATGTCTAGTTCACTTTACAACGTGAGTGATTCAGGCTAATGTGAATAGCTAGCTAACTTTATCATGTCAGTGATTCAGGCTAATGTGAAAGTCTCCTTCACTTAACAACATGAATGATTCGTGCTGAAAGGAACGTCAGGATAGCAAAACATTGTGAATTATTCAGACCGATGTGAATGTCTGGCCAGCAATGGGTATCATTCAGGTAGATATGAACGTCTAGTTCGCTTTATGATTCAGACTGAGGTGAAGGTCAATTAAAATGACAATGTCTGGGAATCTGGCTGATTTGAAAGTCTAGTTCAATTTACAATGTCAGTGGTTCAGCCTTATTTCAACCTCTAGTTCACTTTACAATGTCAGTGATTCAGTCTGATGTAAACGTGTTGTTCAGTTTACAATGTCAGTGATTCAGGATGATGTGAACGTCTTGTTCACTTTATAATGTCAATGATTCAGGCTGATGGGAAGGTGATTCATGCTAATTTGAAAGGCTAGTGCACTTTCTAATGTCAGTGATTCAGGCATATTTGAACCTCTAGTTCAGTTTACAATGTCGGTGATGCAGGCTGATGTGAACCGCTAGTTCCCTTATCCATGTGAATTATTCAGGCGTGCGATTTTTCAATCGTTTAACTCGGAAAACCGATAAATAAAAATGACTCATCACGTAATATGCAAATGTTATAGATAGTTTCTGTATGTATTTTGTGCTTCAATAATGTTTTCACGGATAAGTGAATTCTTGTTAATATGTATTTTGTATCGACATAAACGAGATATACCCGTATTATGTTATCTATAGTGTAGGAAAGTTTGCAGCAAAAGTTTATTACAGTGAGGTAAATATTAAATGTTAATACAGGACAAGCTATTAGTATGCTATGTTACTGTTAGGTAAATGTTAAATGTTAATATGCAGGATAAGTTATTTGTAACTATGTCAAAATGATAGACAAATTCATTAAATAACACAATAAAGAAAAAACGATAGTAAATCCTATCAAATGTGAAGGAATGAGTTTGACAGTTATTTCATAATAAAAACATCCTATATACAATGTATGAGAAAAGTTGTCAATCGAAATATGATAGAGTATACAATGACCGAAATAAAAGGCAAAACGAAATGGCCGAAATAGGTAGAACAATGACAGAGTAAACAATGGCCGAAATAAAAAGAACAATAACAGACTATACAATGGCCGAAATAAAAAGAGCAATGCTAGACTATGCAATTGCCTAAATAAAAAGAAAAATAACATATCATACAATGGCCGAAATAAGAAGTACAATGACAGACTATATCATGGGCGAAATAGGAAGAACAATGAAAGACTATGCAATGGCCGAAATAGGAAGACCAATGATAGACTATGCAATGGCCGAAATAAAAAGACCAATGACATACTATAAAATGGCCGAAATAAAAGGTACAGTGACAGATTATGCAATGACCGAAATAAGAAGAACAATGACAGTCTAAGCAATGACCGAAATAAAAAGAACAATGCTAGACTATCCAATGGCCTAAATAAAAAGAACAATAACATATTATACAATGGCCGAAGTAAGAAGTACAATGACAGACTATATCATGGGCGAAATAGGAAGAACATTGAAAGACTATGCAATGGCTGAAATAGGAAGACCAATGATAGACTATGCAATGGCCGAAATAAAAAGACCAATGACATACTATAAAATGACCGAAATAAAAGGTACATTTACAGATTATGCAATGACCGAAATAGGAAGAACAATGACAGTCTAAGCAATAACCGAAATAAAAAGAACAATGCTAGACTATCCAATGGCCTAAATAAAAAGAACAATAACATATTATACAATTGCCGAAATAAGAAGTACAATGACAGACTATATCATGGGCGAAATAGGAAGAACAATGACAGACTATGCAATGGCTGAAATAGGAAGACCAATGATAGACTATGCAATGGCCGAAATAAAAAGACCAATGCCATACTATAAAATGGCCGAAATAAAAGGTACAGTGACAGATTATGAAATGACCGAAATAGGAAGAACAATGACAGATTATACAATGGGCGAAATAAGAATTACAATGACAAACTATGCAATGGCCGACATAGGAAGAACAATGACAGACTATGCCATGGCCGAAATGAAAAGAACAATTGGCAGAATATACAAAGGCCGAAATAAGAAGAATAATGACAGACTATACAAAGGCCGAAATAAAAAGATCAAAGGAACAACCAATCATGTGTAATGCGCTACACCGAATAATAAACAGATCGAGCAACACAAATCACATAATTGAATAATTAATAGTGTTTATTAAAATTAAATATATTGAAAACTGCTTTCATTGTTCGTTTTGTTTTCTAGACATGCAATATGCCCAGACATTAAAACAGAAATACAACATTTACATTTTGTTGCATTATTATAAACACCAGTTGAGCTGTTTGAAGTTTAATATTGAACAGCAACAATATAATACGTAATGAATATTGTTCACTACAAGTCGATGCATGAATGGAAACTTTAATAGTATATTATAATGCATTTTTCAAACAGATTACATAAAAAACAGAAAATACTAACCCCACTCCACGAATGACACCCGAAAAAAAAACCGAAAAACCCTGTGATTTTATGATAAATTTTGAAATGTGCAAATGACTCATTATTATAATTTTTTTCGATAGGCTATCTGTCCGGAGTATGGACCCTTCTGTCCGGATGGTAGATCATATTATTTATAATTCTATGAAATTTACAAAATGACTGCTCTAGTGTTTTCTGGAATAAGACAAATATTCAAGGATTACGAATTTTTGTCTAACCACGTGATGTCAGCAGGGCGACATCTTTTTAAATGCCTACCAAAGAAAGTTCGATGTGACTAAGTCAAATAAATAGAATTGTATTTTCCATCATTAGTTCTGTTTTTTATAAGCATAGTTTAATATATGGACGATTTAAAAGTCAGCAAGACGACTATATTTCAATGACAGACGTCTAGAAGTATTCAATCATAATATGAATGAATAGTTGTGGTCAACGGCAAATCTCATGGAATATGTCGAGGTTGCCTTTATTTCAGCACTCGGATTGCATTCCATGTTCCTGTTCCTTCTGTCTATAAATGCTACTATTGAAGAAGACTAGGGCTACACATATGGAAATATGTTGTACTGGGAGCTTCCGGTAGGCGGGAGAGATATTGTATTGGGAGCTTCCGGTACATCTTGTATTCCGACGAATGTCTTCTTTCTCTTTGGCTTCGGATATGAACTCAACCGAAAGGCGCCAACTAAAGCCGAACTCCAAAATATGAGTTTTCTTACTTTTTTCTTGAAACGTCTAGTTCACTTTACAATGTGATGTGAATGACTAATTAACTTTAAAATGTTAGTCATTCAGGCTGTTCTGAATGTATGGTTCAATTTACATCGCGAGTGTTTCAGGCTGGTATGAATGGCTAGTTTACTTCACAATGTCAGTGTTTCAGGCTAATGTGAACATCTAGCTAACTATGAAATGGGTGTGATTCAGGGTAATGTGAACATCTAGTTGACTAAGAAATGTCAGTGATTCAGATTGAAATGAACGTCTAATTTGAATTTCTAGTTAGCTATAAAATGGGAGTGATTCACGCTGATGTGAACATCTAGTTAACGATACATTGGGAGTGATTCAGGATTTAGTGAACATCTTCATTTACAATGTGATTGATTCAGGATATTATGAACGTCTAGGTCACATTACAAAGTGAGTGATTCAGGCTGACGAGAACGCCTAGCTAATTTTAAAATCTAAGTGATTCAGATTGATGCGAACATCTGGCTCACATTACAATGTCAGTGATTCCGCCTAATGTCAATTTATAGTTAGCTATAAAATGGGAGTGATTCAGGCTATTGTGAGCATCTAGTTAACGATACATTGCGAGTGATTCAAGATTTAGTGAACATCTAGTTAACTTTACCTTGTCATTAATTCAGGCTAATATGAACGTCTAAGTCACATTACAAAGTGAATGATTCAGGCTGACGATAACGCCTAGTTAATTTTAAAATGTAAGTGATTCAGAATGATGCGAACGTCTATTTCACATTACAATGTCAGTGATTCCGGCTAAGGTGAATTTCAATTAGATATGAAATGGGAGTGATTCAGGCTGATGTGAATATCAAGTTAGCGATAAATTGGGAGAGTTATTCAGGCTGATCTCAATGTCTAGTTCATTTTACACCGTGATTGATTAAGGCTGGTGTGAATGTCTTGTTCACTTTTCAACGTGACTCATTCAGGCTGATTGGAACGTCTAATTCACTTGACAATATCAGTGGTTCAGGCTGTTGTGAATGTCTAGTTCGCTTTACAATGCCAGTCATTCGTGTTCATTTGAACGTCTAGTTCGCTTTACAATGTCAGTGATTCAGACTGATGTGAATGTCTAGTTCTTTTTACAATGTGAGTTATTCAGGCTGATGTGTTTGGCTAGCTAACTTAAAATGGGAGTGATTCATGCTAATATAAGCGTCTAGTTCATCTTACAAAGTGAATCATTCGTGCCGACAAGAACGTCTAGATCGCAAATCAGTGTGAATTATTCAGATTGGTGTGAATGTCAAGTTCAGTTGACAATATGAGTGATTCTGGTTGATTTGAGCGTCTACTTCTCTTTACAATGTCAGTGATTCAGGCTATTGTGGCTAGTTCATTTTAATGTGTGAGTAATTCAGGCTAGTCTGAAAGTCTATTTTACTTGACAATGTCAGTGTTTCAGGGTAATGTGCACATCTAGCTAACTATGAAATGGGTGTCATTCAGGCTAATGTGAACATCTAGTTAACTAAGAAATGTCAGTGATTCAGGTTTATATGAACGTCTAGTTCATTTTACAACGTGAGGGAATCAGGTTGATGCGAATGTCTAGTTAACTACAAAATGGGAGTGATTAAGGCTGATGTGCACGTCTATGTCACTTTACAAAGCGAATGGTTCATGCTGAAAGGAACGTATAGATCGCAAAGCAATGTAAACTATTCAGACTGATGCGAATTTCCGCTTAACTTTACCATGTGAATCTTTCAGGCTGAAATGAACGTCTAGTTCACTTGATAATGTCAATGATTTAAGCCGATGGGAACGTCTAGCTGACTCTATAATGATTGAAGCTATAATGCATGTCTAGTACACTTTGTAATGTTTGTGATTCAGGCTGATGCAAATGTCTAGCTCACTTTACAATGTCAGTGATTCCGGCTAATGTGCATTTCTAGTTAGCTATACAATGGGAGTGATTCAGGCTTATGTGAACATCTAGTTAACGATACATTGGGAGTGATTCAGGTTTTAGTGAACATCTACATTTACAATGTGATTGATTCAGGCTATTATGAACGTCTAGGTCACATTACAAAGTGAGTGATTCAGGCTGACGAGAACGTCTAGCTCACAGTGCAATGTCAGTGATTCCGGCTAAGGTGAATTTCAATTAGATATGAAATGGGAGTGATTCAGGCTGATGTGAATATCTGGTTAACGATCAATTGGGAGTTATTCAGGCTGATCTCAATGTCTAGTTCATTTTACACTCTGATTGATCAAGGCTGGTGTGAATGTCTAGTTCACTTTTCAACGTGACTCATTGAGGCTGATTGGAACGTCTAGATCACTTTAAAATATCAGTGGTTCATGCTGTTGCGAACGTCTAGTTCGCTTTAAAATGCCAGTCATTCATGTTGATTTGAACGTCTAGTTCACTTTACAATGTCAGTGATTCAGGCTGATGTGTTTGTCTAGCTAACTTAAAATGGGAGTGATTCAGGCTAATGTAAGCGTCTAGTTCATCTTACAAAGTGAATGATTCGTGTTGACAAGAACGTCTAGAGCGCAAATCAGTGTGACTTATTCAGACTGGTGTGAAAGTCAAGTTCACTTGACAATATGAGTGATTCTGGTTGATTTGAGCGCATACTTCACTTTCAGTGTTGTGAATGCTTAGTTCACTTTACAGTGTGCATGAATCAGGCAGTTATGAACGTCTAGTTCATTTGACAATGTGAGTGATTCAGACTGTTATGAACGTGTAGTTCACTTTACACTGTCAGTGATTCAGGCTGATGTGAACCTCTAGCTCACTTTACAATGTGAGTCATCCAGGCTGATGTGAACATCTAGTTCACTTTACAATGTGAGTGATTCAGGCCGATTTGAAGAACTAATTAACTTGAAAATGTCATTGATTCAGGCTAATCTCAATGTCTCATTCATTTTACACCGTGAGTGATTCCGGCTGATGTGAATATATAGTTCTTTTTACAATGTGATTGATTCAGGCTGATATGAACGTCTAGTTAATATTAAAATGAAAGTGATTCAGGCTGATGTGTACACAGAGTTCACTTTGCAACGTGGTCGAATCATGCTGATGTGAATGTCTAGTTCAACTTACAATGTGAATGATTCGTGCTGACAGGAACGTCAAAAATCACAATACAATGTAAGTGAGTCAGGCTGATGTGAAAGTCTAGTCAACTATAAAATGGGAGTGATTCAGGCTGATGTGAATGTCTAGTTTACTATACAATGGGAGTGATTCAGGCTAATATGAACCTCTTGTTCACTTTACAATATCAGTGATTCAGGGAAATCCGAATATCTAGTTCACTTTACAATGTGGTTGATTCGGGCTGATATGAACGTCTAGTCAATTATAAAATGGAGTCATTCAGGCTGATGTGAACCCCTAGTTCACTTTACAACGTGAGTGATTCAGGCTGATGTGAATGTCTAGTTCACTTTACAATGTGAATGATTAGTGCAGAAAAGGACCCTCTAGATCTCAAAAACAGTGTGAATTATTCAGACTGATGTGAATGTCTCTTTAATTTTACCATGTGAATCAATCAGGCTGATATGAACGTCTAGTTCACTTGATAATGTTAATGATTTGTGTTGATGTGAACCTCTAGTTCCCTTTAAACACTTGAGTGATTCAGGATGATTTGAATGTATGGTTCATTTTACAATCTGATTGAATCAGGCTGGTTTGAAAGTTTAGTCAATTTTACACAGTGCGTGATTCAGTCTGGTGTGAACGTATAGTTCACTATTCAACGTGAGTGATTCATGTTTATGTGAACGTCTAGTCTAACTTACAATGTGAATGATTCGTGCTGAAGGGAACGACTAGATCCCAATACAGTGCGAATTATCCAGACTGATGTGATTGGCTTGTTAACTTTACAATGTCAATGACTTTGGCTGATGCAAACGTCTAGTTAACTTTACAATGTGAGTGATTCAGGCTGCTATGGACGTCTAGTACACTTTATAATGTCAGTGGTTCAGGCTGTTGTGAACATCTAGTTCACTTTACAATGTGACTCATTCAAGTTGATGTGAACATCTAGCTCACTTTACAATGTGAGGGACTCGGTTTGATGTGAACGTCTAGTAATCATTTCAGGTTGAGTCATTGGGGATGATGTGAACGTCTAGTCCACCATACAATGTCACTGATTCAGGTTGATGTGAACGTCTAGTTCACTGTACAAAGTGAGTGATTCAGGATGATGTGAGTCTCTATTTAACTTTACAACGTGAGTGATTCATGCTGATGTGAATGTCTAGTTCACTTTACAATGTGAATGATTAGTGCAGAAAAGGACCTTCTAGATCTAAAAAAAAAAATATTAGTGACTCAGGTTAATGTGAATATCTAGTTCATTATAAACCGTGACTGATTAAGGCAGGTGTGAATGGCTAGTTCACTTTTCGGTGTGAGTCATTCAGGTTGATGTGAACGTCTAGTTGACTTTACAATGTGAATGATTCAGGCTGATCTTAACGTATAGCTAACTTTAAAATGTCAGTGGTTCAGGGTGATGTGAATGTCTAGTTCATTTTACACCGTGAGTGATTCAGTCTGTTGTGAATGTCTTGTCCACTTTTCAACGTGCGTCATTCAGGCTAATGTGATTGTCAAGTTCACTTTACAATGTCAGTTCTTCAGGTTGATGTGAACGTCTAGTTCTTTTTACAATGTGAGAGATTCAGGCTGATTTAAACTCCTAGTTCTCTTTACACTGTCAGTGATTCAGGTTGATGTGAACGTCTAGTTCACTTTACATTGTCAGTGATTCAGGCTAATGTGATTGTCTAGTTAACTCTACAACGTGAATGATTCAGACTAATGTGAACGTCTAGTTAATTATAAAATGGAAGTGATTCAGGCTGATATGAACTTCTAGTTCACTTTGCAACGTGAGTGATTAGTGCTGAAAGGAACCTCTAAAGCGCAAAAACAGTGTCAGGGTCGGTAATTCAGGTTGATGTGAACGTCTAGTTCACTTTGCATCGTCAGTAATTCGGGTTGATATGAACATATTGGAAAGAAACCTTTAAACTTTCCATTTATGTTAAAAATAGTTCACAAATAATTGATACGCACGTTTTAATATAATAAGAATACGCTATTGATCTGTTTATATGTTCACTTTGCAACGTGAGTGATTAGTGCTGAAAGGAACCTCTAAAGCGCAAAAACAGTGTCATTGTCGGTAATTCAGGTTGATGTGAATATGTGAAATATCAGTTTTTTCACGCCAGAACTACTTTTAGACAAATATAAGTGTAGTGGTTACGTCCCTTGTTGTGTTACGGTGACTACACACATGATTGTAAACTGAAACAATTAAATGAAAATAAAGTTTTAGTACTTTTATAAATTATTTTAATTGGATCATTTTATTTATACATTAAAATCAAACACTTGCTTATTCTAAGTCGAATCATTGCACTAGCATAACACAACAGATTTAAATATAAACAAGCAACGGCAATGTTAAAAGTGCATTGTAGCTTGTCAGTTTCCTTTCATCGCCCCTTTTCAATGAAAAATCGTCTGCTTTGAACAATCTTAAAAAAAAAAAAAAAAA
>MJUT01016427.1:231037-245955 GCA_002080005.1 Gigantidas platifrons
AAAAAAAAAATGTCTGATTATTTTGACGCATATACGGCAGCTGTAGTCTCCCAATTTTTAGAAGAAAATGATTTTGACTTGGAAAATGTGGAAATGTCAGAATTTAATATTCTAGATGTCCAAACAAATGTTCCAAATTCCAATGGCAATACAAATGAAAATGCATATCTAATTAAAGCCCAGTCGGGTAAATTTCAGAGCGTTTCATTTGAGGATATTCAAATCTATGGTAAAATAAAGCCCTTTATTTGGTAAATATCAGTGGGGACGCTTCGCTAATAACATCTAAACCTGTCTACTATTACCAAAAGCTAATTCTATGATAAAGTAAAACCCTCATTTATATACAGATTTCTCTTGATAAATATTTGTGGGGACGCCCCGCCGATACAGTTGAAACATTGTTTAGAATATAGAAGTTCACTATAAACAATATGGAGCTATCATTGAAAACATCGACAAGACAGAAAATAAAACCAACTCCATATACACCAGCAAAATATGAAAACTTCAGATTAAATAAGAAAAAGGCACTAAACAAAAAGATAGACCAATGTCAGAGGGACATTGAAGTTGTCCTTATAAACAAACATGGAAATTTTATCCTTGAACTCTCAGGAGGAGCTTACGAGCTTTTAAAAACAGCGATTGAGGAATATTTTCATGAACATAAACTATATAAATTAGACCCAAAACTTAAGTTGGATGAAGAAGGACTGTGCATAAGTGTATCATACTCTATTAGAAATAGAAACAACAATAAACAACAATATAGAGCAAATCTGTTTCATACAACAGGTCGCATTGAGGTTAATGGGCATAATAAGGGTTTATTTCTGGATCATCTAAGAGAAATTATCAAAATTATGGAAAACAAAGGAAACTGCTCCCAACTAAGCAAACTACTTGAACACAAAATAAGAGAATACACGAGAAAATATCCAACTGTAAATGAAAATAGAAGGAGTAAAAAGTATGTAGGTATGGTATCTGATCTTACCCAGCCACATAGCGAAGAAACTATATCAGTAATACAAACACAAAATGAATATCAACATCATAATGCTAGTGGGGACGCCTTGCTGGCAGTACAAAATTCCAGGATAGATAACGATACTAGTGGGGACGCCTTGCTGGTACCATCTACACCATATAGAGGGAAATGCCACTAGTGGGGACGCCTCGCTGGTGCAATTTATAATGCAAAAACCTAACCGAGCTAACATTAGTGGGGACGCCTTACTGGTAAAAGAACAAAAAGAACAACACAATCTCTGTACTAGTAACAACAATATACAATTTGTATGTCCCATCTGTAATCTGTCTGCAGGAGATGACACTATAGAGTGCACTGAATGTTGTCTATGGATACACTTTGAATGTGCAAATATTCCAACCAAAAACCTGCCACTCTACGAAAAAAAGGACTAGATATGTATTATTTGTAGAGACAACATAATATATAATAAAGAAGATGAACAATCGCAAGAGGATTACCATGACCTTGCGCCAGCAAAAACACAAAACGAGGAAAAGTCACTAGATGAAAGCCTTACCTATGTAAAAACCAGACTACAAGTCGCTACCACCAGTATTCATACATCAACACCAGATCTAATGGGCAAAACTAATAAGAAGCCAATTTATCAAAATCTGATTGGTAAAAAAACCATACTATTAGCTAAAACCATCATTCTACATAGTTCACCTCAAGAAACGCCCAAATCAATTACTGAAACGCCAAATATAAATAATCAAGAAAACATGGCAAGTACAGATAAGATGGATGGCAATATAAACAAATTAAAAGTTAAAAGAACAATAAAATCAAAACCGAAAGATGAAACAAATATTGACAAGGCATATATTACAAAACTAGAATTACAAGTTGAACGTCTTACTACAACGGTAGAACTTCTCCGTCAATCGCAGAATCTGAAGCAAAGGGAAAACAATAATGTGTCACAAACTACCGAAACAACAAGATGCATATCTGGAACTCACAATTGTCAAACAACTGACTCCATTCACTCCTTATGTAGCGAACTAATTGACCAAAGACTGAATGAACATCGCTTCAGGTCTCTAGAAATGCAAATGATGCAAAACATGCAAATAATGCAGGCACAACAAATGCAGATGATGATGCATAGCCAACAATCCCAGGAAAGGCACTACGCATCACTTCATAACTCTCCATATTTAGCGCTATAACCAATATGTCATACCACCATATACTCAACAACAATATGTACCGTCAAGCCATTATATGTATGGGCCAAATTACATCAATAGACAACAGCTACCAACATATTATGGTGGCAGTAACAAATATACGGTTGCTGTCATCTGATTTGAGAAATAATGAGCAGAGACAATCACCAAGTATTAAGAAGATACCTCAATATCCATAGTATTACGCAATAATTATGCATTAATGATGGAAACGAAGGCACTGGACAATAACGTATCGACGATCAAAACATCGTCATTAGAAGAACAGAACAGTCTGTGTTCAACGCCATGTTTTATAATATTATTACGCAAGGCACAGTTCAGATGGGAATGTGTGTAGATAAACAATTTGTTGGTAAACAAGTCCCGGTATGTATGAGCAGATAAGATACACAGAGACAAGTATATACAATATACGCTTGGATATAGTTTGGATATAACCATAGAACATGATATTTTAAAAACATATGGATGCATCATTCATTACTTTGTATGTAATATGGATGTACCACATGCACGATTCACTATGTTTTCTTATAATATCATTCACGAGCACACATGGTGTGTCTCTGGTTTAAATTGATTCGAATTTATGTATGAAGAACAGCATAGCATAAAGGGTGATATGGCAACACTCAGCCATAAACACGTAGATATTTTGACATTTAAAACGTCAGTGGATGGAACCTTGGTATCTCCACCTCTATTGGAAAAGAATATAGGCCAACAAATTATAGATATTCATTTTGAAAATAAAATGGCGGTAACGTCACTGTTACTATGGACAAATTATGAAAATAGATTGAAAATATATGTATCAGAGCTTAGACGATTTGGATATGAAATTAGCGCACTATCAAATGCTTTCAACTCGTGTCAATTTTGAAATTTATTGAGAAAATATCAAAACAAACGTAAACAATATTCAAATTTCAATGCATATACAACACGAACTCGTTCCTTGTTACATAATATGTCTGTATCATTTGGTATACCGTCAGATATGGACGTGTCGTTACCTAGACTATTCCAGTCAATCAACATGCAAACATTCCTCTCTCTGGAAATGATAATTGTGATTTCAAACACAAGTCAAACGAAATGTGCTATATTAAACCACCGGTTACGATTAATGTTTTTTTGCGTCAGTATTACGTATGTTTTGCATATCAAAATTGCAATACCAAAGCGTGTCACGCAAGAATGCCTTAATCTTTGCAGAAGTCTCAATAATCTCATTCATGGATATTGATGACATACTGTGTCCCAGAAAGCTTGAAGTTATTGTGTCCTTATTTCTCAAGCATAATGCGTTTGTGACGACAGGATCGCCAAGTGTGATAGATTCAAACGGACATCCTTGCTGGTTGATATAATAGTGAAATTATTTTTTTTTTTTTTATTTTAAACATTTAATCTTAAACATAAATACAAAAGATTATTAACATATAAACACAAACAAATTAACAAAAAAAGAATTTGAAAAAGAAACAGTTAATGTCAAATCCACAATCCTATCCACGTCGGACAACAGGCAGCCGGTGGGCAACATCAATGACTCCACCAGTACCATGCACACATCACACGTCAAACATCAAACTATGATACAGGACCTTGAACAAAATAAGGACTACTAAATATCTTAAAATGACTAGCATAAATACATATTAACTAAACAAATTCACATAATGCATCATCATAACTATAATGTATAATAACTACACATTAATATTTCAAATTATCTATGCAATCAATAATTGTGTAATGTGCGTCAAAAACGACAACTTAAATACCCCTAACCTACCCAACAAGTCCGTGCAACATGATATGTACTTTTAGGAGTTATGAAACCAATAAAAGTACAACTAGCCTTTTTGATCTATTGTATGAATGTTTACTACGATTTTGAACGGAGTATGAGAAAAATCAATACTTAAGTCCACTAAGCTTCAAAAGACTTATTCAAAACGGAAACGAACTAATTACAAGTGGATAAAAATAGTAAAAGCTAACCACCAAAACACAACAGGAATACCTTCATAATTTTAAGAGGGTAACAGCGTTTATAGTTTTACATGAATTCACAAATGCTATGCATCATGAAACACATATCTACTGGACACAGGTTGATATTAGGGACGGGAGTGAACAATAAGACATAGCAAGGTCGACTATTGACAAACATGCATGGCTTATTGAAGAAATACTTATTTCACAAGTGTAAGTTTTGCGGAATGTTTGCTATTCTGTAAAATTTCGAACTGAACCCGAGTTCTATAGAACAGAGGACGATTGGTTTGTCAGATATGTTATTTCTTTATTCGGTCGGAAGACTAATACCGCCATATTGATCAACACACCATTGTGATGTCATGTTCCCCGTGAGCATCAAGTAAGTTGGTACTTTGAATTATATGTAGAGGTGTTAGTTTTGTTGTCATTTTATGTATCATGATAATTTTGTTGTATAAAATAACACGATTCATTGTTCAATAAATGACCAATGATTACTAACTGTAAACAAATATTGTCCACAAATTAGGGTAATTATAAAGTTGTAATACTATAATATCATACAACACATTGACACGAAGATAATGAATGGAGCCAATGGAAGGTGGCAATTGTTCACCATACATGTTAGCTCCACGATCAATGTATGGAAGGCATGGTTACACTATTGAATTTTCTGTCAGAAAGGGAAAAAGAAAAAAGAGAAAAGCACGTATACAAATAAAAAAATGTTTCTATTGACTTTAAACCATCAAAAGGCAAACCAAAAATAAAATAAACCCCGCAAATTAATAATACAACATAATACAATCAAACTTGTCCATACCGTCACCTCTATTAAGCAGCCACTTGTATATAAAGGTCACATGTTTTGTGTCCTAACATATAAAATGTTATATGAGATGAACATCTTTTAAGGGATCACCTGTCTTAAAAAAACATTCCAAAGGTGACCTCTTAATAAAGCTTTGACTGTAATATACATCACCATCAACCTTTTCTAATAAGAAAACGTTAATAGTTGATCACATAGGTAACCCATTTCTATACACAAGTACATTATGTATACGTGTAGTTTTGAGAAGACCACAGTAAAGGAAGGGAGATTGCATACAATTACTATGGGTGTGTTCCAATCAGCCATTAACCCTATTAATTTTACCTTCGTATAAAAGCTGTTCCGACTCAATTTTCACAACCTTTGCTATAAGATATGCATTAAACATTATATTATAACGTATCAAGTTTAATGCATTATTCAATACAACGTAAAACATTCACAAGAATTTAATATCAAAATCAAATTAATAGGGTTAATGGCTGTTTGTAACGAAAACGTAATGTTTGACAAGCATGAGTGAGTCGTTGTGCGACACTATTTACAGAAGTTTTCTGGTCATATCCCTTTGGAAGATTGCTTTGTGTTCGGTAATTTTATCCAGCGATGAGCAAGAGCGCACAGGGATCTCATTTTCGATTCGACTGACGTAGGCAGAGTTTAATATGTTAATATTGGGGAGTTGGGTTATGGTGTTTAAAGCCACTTTCAAAAATATTTCAGTTTTGTCAATTGTGAATTTTACAAGACAGTTTGAGTGAGTGATTGTTATTATACGCCAAGTAATAATTTATTCAGCTATATCATGACGAGAGCAAGTTAATTTTCAATGAGATGATGATGAGGTCCTCAGATTAACCTGTCGTTCCACTCGGAATACATTAATCTGATTCCGAGCCATCCAGGCTTTCCCCTCTCCTTGCTGCTGTGTGCTTATCGGAGAAGCAACAAATACCAATTTTATCATCTTTGGTTTGACCCGAACACGAGGCGAACACGCTGTTCATTACGCCACCAATGTGGTTAAAGACAGTTGGAAAGTATTGTCAATATACATAAGGTAAGATAACACTTTCAGAATACAGACACAAATCCTATAAAACATGACACACACGATAACATATTCGTGACTCAGGGGAGACAATCATATATGTCCTAATAGGTAGATGAAATGCGGTATATTAAGGAATTCTTGTGATTTCACGTTGGTAGCAAACAGGGGGGAGGGACACTATCATTTCACGACCATTTGGTTTAGAATGTAATGTTCAAAAATGTACAATCAATACTCCACAGATGCTACATGTATATCATTGCTAATTATACTCTGTCTAAAGTGAAGCATATACTATAACAAAGCAAAATAGGTATAGTATTGTAGCATATAAATGTATATACATGCACACAGATACATAACCGCTCAATTTCCTAGCTTGGTGCATACACTTAGGTAAAATAGGTAAGCCAGCTTAATGGGTCCACACCTCCCGTCCTAGTGAAACTGATGAATTTAGGTGATATTACAAATTAAAAGTGTATTATCTAAGAGTATATCTTCAATTACGGCATAGGTTGTGTAATGGTTAGCGTGCCCGCCTGGAGTTCGGTAGATCGTGGGTTCAAGCCCCGGTCTGGTCAAACCAAAGACTATAAAATTGGTATATGTTGCTTCTCCGCTATGCGCGCAGCATTAAGGAGAAAGAGCAAAGACAGGTTGGCTCGGAATCATGATAATGTGTCCGAATGGAGCGACATGTCTACCTGCGGACTGTTGCTTTAGTGAACTAGCACTATTAAAATCCAACTCAGCGTGTTGGTTTAGAACAAAGCGGACGTCATCATCTCATTGCACATTAAGTTGTTCTCGCCATGATATAACTCAGAAATTGCTGAATTACCGTTAGACAACAATCACTCACTCACTCACTCTATCTACAATTTATTTGGAGTCTAACTGAAACGTTTACTGAATAATGACTTATTGTATAAATGCATATAATATAAGATAAGCATACGATAGGATAGCATGCTAAACTAACAATTAAACACAAGCTCTTCTGAACTTTTCATCGACATACACAACACAAAAATAAATAACAGTATGATTAATTCAAATATTAATAACTTATTTTGTTTAATACATATTGCATCATATTGAAACTGATGTATTACAAGTTCGTTTCGTTTAATGAGATATTGACTGTTCTAAAATTAGCTCGTAGTTTTCCAAAAATGATGATGACCTAGACATGTAATCATAAAATATACAACAGGCGTGGGGCAGGTAAGGATTTTACAATTTGTACAATAACTATAAAATATGTTTCTATTCTATTTAAAAAAAAAATTACGCTGACTGGGCTGGCCCACTAGAAACAATAAATACTTAACCGTGTCTTTGTATGTTTTTTTTTTTTCTGTTTAATGGGAAATACAATCAAACTGTAGATTCTTAAAAATAATCAACGAGACTCGTAAAGGTCGAGTTGATTATTTTTAAGAATCTACGAGTTGGAGTACATTCTCTTACATGATACATTTCCATCTGCAAAAGTGTTTTTATTTTATATTTTTACACTTTTAATGTTTAAAAAGCCTAATAAGACAATAATTAACAAAACTAAAACAACAAAATTATATCAGCATTCGTGCTTTCGATTCTCGTTTATATTTAGATATATTTCAAGGTCTTTAAAGTGAAAAACATCGTTTATATTTAGATATTTCAAGGTCTTTCAATTGTCCCAGATGTTCACTTGTGGTCTGTCTGATTTGTTATTACTTGCGGTCGGTTCGTTAGTTGTTGTTGTATTGCGAAAATACACTTTAAAAGTTCACATACTAATTATAGCCCATAATAGTGTGGTCAACGTAGCCGAGTGATTAGATGGAAGTGATGAAAGTTAAAAGTCCAGCAGTTACTCGATACCCGAAAGTCCCAAAATATGTCTATCACGTTTTTAAGTCTAAAACAGTAAAAAGTTAAAGTTCCTCTATTCAAAAACAAAAGAATGAACTGTAAATTCTTCTAAAATAATCTACTGTTCGAACAATAGTGTGACGTCAGAGAAATGTATTATATAAGTTTAGCCTTTGAGCGATGCGTCTTATAATTGTATATTATATCTCGTGTATCTAATGACGTCCAGCTACATGTGTGATCGTATAAAATGCCAGTATTATGTATACCGTGTTGTTGTTATTATTCTCTGTATTAAAACAAATTATTGGAACAATAATATAATCCCTGTTCCATGTGTATTTGATATTCGATTATAATTATCGCTTGTTTGTATAATCAATAATGTGTAATTTTGTTTATTAATCTAAAAATAGTTTTTTGTCAGCCAAAATTTCTTAGCAAGTTGAACACTAACGACAGACGTCAAGGATACGAAGTTTGATTTGCATTACAAGAGAGACTCAAGTTTGAGTGAAAGGTCATTTATTCTAACCCTAAAATAATACAATTACATGAACGAATATGACATAATAATGCATAACCATTTGAATAAATGACAATACAAGATGCAAAGGTGGGAGCTAAAAGTGCCCAACATACATGTAAGAAGTTAGAAACAAAAAATACCATATGAAAACATACATAAATGAAATAAATTGTAAGTACATGTATATAGAGGTAAACAATTATAAAATAGATAATCAAACTTATTTTGCCATTACATAATACAGAATAGCAAATCAATTGAAAAGATAAACATTCCATTGAAGGGTGGTATGCGGGAGGGTTTTCCCGGATAAGCAATAAAAGTCCCGCAAAAATGTGTAGATGAACTTTCTGGTCAGGAGTTAAATGGCCGACTGATAGCGTGGGTTAGTTCTTGCTGTAGCCCAATAACCCCTCTTAGCATTAATCAAGTGACCAATCAGAAGGATATATGTGCTTGATCACGCATGCAACATGCATGTACCACATATATAATGTAATTAATGAATACTGTCCATTCTTGAACCAATATAAATAATACTAATACTGATACACTGATCATGCAGTAAATTTGCAGACAAACCATTGTTTTATCTTACAATATAATGCTCTTTACGACGATTGTTTATTTTGCTCTGATTTGGTTAGAGGCTATGGTGTCTATATTTCAGTTCTATCGTGGCGGTCAATTATATTGGTGGGGGCAACGGAGTACTCTCAGAAAACCACCGACCTGTCGCAAGTCACTGACACACTATTTTGAATACCTTTTAAAATTGCTCTTATAATTTAGAGTACGCAGCCGATTAATCCTACATACCGACCTCCGTGTACAATACATGATATCGTTATTATATAAAACTTATCAAACGTGTGTCTATTTAAATGATTTTTACCACAACTAGGATGCAGGAAAAACACTCAAAGGCTACATATAAATAATTATAAACAAAATGGAAATGCAAGGTGTGTGGCAAAATCAACATGTACATGTATATCATCAATGCAACATGTATGATATAATGGTTAGGGTAAGGATATGGTATTTGACTTCACTTTCAACATTTTTTCTGTTGTATCGTGTGGTCAGTAAAAGAGCGGAGAAAACCACCGACCTGACGCAAGTCACTGACAAACTTTATCACAAGCGATAAATCGAATACACCTCCTCTGAGCGGGATTCGTACTCAAAACTTTAGTGGTGATAAACACTGATTGCACAGGTAGTTGTAAATCAAGCTACAATATTATCACCACTACGACGGCCCATGTACATGTATATCATCTATGCTACATGCATCATATAACACAACATCGGAGTTGTACGCGGGTGTGTTAAGGCTGTTTCACGTCGGTTTGTTTCATACGAGTTGCTCCCCTTTGTAATAGTTTATGTCATGACGTTGCATCCATGGAAACGTACTCTTCATGGGTGAACTGTCCGAAGAAAAAATGTGTTTCTGCAGATCTTATGCACTTATTCCTTGTTCGTTGTGTGACAGTAAGATGAACAAATATATCTATTGAATATACAGATTGTGAATATATCGTCATTTTGAATACGTCGATTGTAATATATGATTTTTAGACTTGTCAGTCTTGCTAAGCTCCACCCCTTCAATGCCCATATTTGGAAATCTTCATCGCCAAAAAGCTTGTTTGTTGACAAATTATACGAGAATGATACACGCACATGTTTACCATCAATATGATACTTATGTAGCAGAATTTCACAAAAAAAAGGAAAATGTACCCATCGTCAGTTGAAGACAAATGATGCTGAGAGGTAAATCTTAGTTTTAAATTAATAATGACAATCTCCTGAAGCACAAAAAAGGGGGGGTGTTGTCGTACTTACCGAACTTGAAGAAAGCACATGGAGAATCAAAATAGAATACTTAAGCCTAGTACTCTATCTTGTTAATACCGACATTTTCGTGATTTTTCTTGTAAAGATCGAGATGTTTGATGATGCAGTATCTATTTTTGCCACAGACACAAGTTAATCAGACCCCCCCCCCCTTTGTTTTGCAAGTTGTTGAACACAATTTATACTATAGAGAAATAATCAATGTAATGACTATAAATTTTTTTAAAGTTTTGATGAAAACTATTAAAAGTGTTTGAATCTTTATACAAAATATATCTTGATGGGTTGGGGTCCTGTTTACTTTTTAAATTTACATTTGTTTTCTTTACAATCTCCATAACACCTTGGCTTGGAAATGCAAATTGTCAATTCTGAATACTTGTGTAGGACCAAATCCCAATGTGTAATAATTGACAACCAAAAAGTATTTATGTATTATCAGAGAATAACATTCTTTTTCAGAGGGTTTTTTTCCTAAAATAAAACCTGTCAAGTGACTGGGGAGGATAAACATTTAAACATCTGAAGTTTTTTGTCAACATTAATTTACACATAAAAGATTTGATGAAATAAACAATGTGCAAAAACTAATCTGACACAAGTTAATTATTCTCTAAATCCAGTTTGTCTTTTTATTAGCTAACACAATTCATGGTTCACACAGTAAATACAAAAATGTACATAAAACCAAAAACTATTATCTACATTGTAATTCACGTTCTGATAGTCCATAGGTTTTATTTTCTACTTGAGGTCATTTTAGTTTGCGACACTATCATGGCTGTGTTTTTGTTGATTATTATTCTGTGTGACGTTCTGTTAAGACAGCGGAAGTTCTTTTCTACTTAAGGTCTTAATGGTTGTGTTTTGGTTTTTATTAAACTGTGACGTTCTAATAGAGAGTGGGCTGTCTTTTCTACTTAAGGTCAGATGGACAAAATATTGTACTTGGTAACATTGTCATGGCTGTGGTTTTTGTTGATTATTATACTATGTGACGTTCTGATAGACAGTGGACGTTCTTTTCTACTTAAGGTCAGATGGAAAATATATCATGCTTGGTGACGCTGTCATAGCTGTGTTTTTTGTTGATTATTATACTATGTGACGCTCTGATAAGAGAGTGGATGTTCTTTTATATTTAAGGTATGATGGACAATATATTTTAGTTAGCGACACTATCATGGCTGTTTCTTTGTGTTTTTGTATTATACTGTGACGTTCTAATAGACAGTGGGCGTTCTTCTCTACTTAAGGTCAGATGGACAATATATTTTACCTGGCAAAACTGTCATGGCTGTGTTTTTTGTTTATTATTATACTCTGTCACGTTCTGATAGTCCAAAGGTTTTATTTTCTACTTGAGGTCATTTTAGTTTGCGACACTATCATGGCTGTGTTTTTGTTGATTATTATTCTGTGTGACGTTCTGTTAAGACAGCGGAAGTTCTTTTCTACTTAAGGTCTTAATGGTTGTGTTTTGTTTTTTTATTAAACTGTGACGTTCTAATAGAGAGTGGGCTGTCTTTTCTACTTAAGGTCAGATGGACAAAATATTTTACTTGGTAACATTGTCATGGCTGTGGTTTTTGTTGATTATTATACTATGTGACGTTCTGATAGACAGTGGACGTTCTTTTCTACTTAAGGTCAGATGGAAAATATATTTTACTTGCTGTTACTGTCATAGCTGTGATTTTTTTTTTCATTATTATACTATGCGACGCTCTGATAAGAGAGTGGACGTTATTTTATATTTAAGGTCTGATGGACAATATATTTTACTTGGCAACACTGTCATGGCTGTGTTTTTTGTTGATTATTATACTCTGTGACGTTCTGATAGAACATGGGTTTTATTTTCTACTGAAGGTCAGATGGACAATACATTTTAGTTTGCGACACTATCATGGCTGTGTTTTTGTTGATTATTATTCTGTGTGATGTTCTGATAAGATAGCGGAAGTTCTTTTCTACTTAAGGTCAGATGAACAATATATTTTAGTTAGTGACACTATCATGGCTGTGTTTTTGTTTTTTTCTTTATCATACTGTGACGTTCTGATAGACTGTGGACGTTTTTTCTACTTAAGGTCAGATGGACAATATATCTCACTTGGTAACATTGTCATGGATGTGTGTTTTGTAGATTATTATACTGTGTGACGTTCTGATTGACAATGTACGTTCTTTTCTACTTAAGGTCAGATGGACAAAATATTGTACTTGGTAACATTGTCATGGCTGTGGTATTTGTTGATTATTATACTGTGTGACGTTCTGATAGACAGTGGACGTTCTTGTCAACTTAAGGTCAGATGGAAAATATATTTTACTTGCTGATACCGTCATGGCTGTGTTTTTGCTGATTATTGAATTGTGTGACGTTCTGATAATACAGTGGACGTTCTTTTCTACTTATGGTCAGATGGAAAGTATATTTTACCTGGTAACACTGTCATGGCTGTGTTTTTGTTGATCATTATACCTGTGACGTTCTGAAAAGACAGTGGGCGTTCTTTTCTACGTAAGGTCAGATGGAAAATTTATTTTACTTGCTGTTACTGTCATATCTGTGTTTTTTCTTGATTATTATACTATGTGACGCTCTGGTAAGAGAGTGGACGTTCTTTTATATTTAAGGTATGATGGACAATATATTTTAGTTAGTGACACTATCATGGCTGTGTCTTTGTTTTTTGTATTATACTGTGACGTTCTAATAGACAGTGGGCGTTCTTCTCTACTTAAGGTCAGATGGACAATGTGTTTTATATGTTTATTGAACTGTGTGACGTTCTGATAAGACAGTGGAAGTTCTTTTCTACTTAAGGTAAGATGGACAATATATTTTAGTTAGTGACACTATAATGGCTGTGTTTTGGTTTTTATTAATCTGTGACGTTCTAATAGAGAGTGGGCGTTCTTTTCTACTTAAGGTCAGATGGACAAAATATTTTACTTGGTAACATTGTCATGGCTGTGGTATTTGTTGATTATTATACTGTGTGACGTTCTGATAGACAGTGGACGTTCTTTTCTACTTAAGGTCAGATGGACAGTATATTTTACTTCGTGACATTGTCATGGGTGTGTTTATTGTTGATTATTATACTGTGTGCAGTTCTGATAGACAGTGGAAGTTCTTTTCTACTTAAGGTCAGATGGAAAATATATTATTCTTGGTGACTCCGTCATGGCTGTGTTTTTGTTGATTATTGAACTGTGTGACGTTCTTATAAGACAGTTGACGTTCTTTTCTACTTAATGTCTGATGGACAATATATTTTAGTTAGTGACGCTATCATGGCTGTGTCTTTGTTTTTTGTATTATACTGTGACGTTCTAATAGACAGTGGGCGTTCTTTTCTACTTACGGTCAGATGGACAATATATATTACTTGGCAACACTGTCATGGCTTTGTTTTTTGTTTATTATTATACTCTGTGACGTTCTGATAGACCATGGGTTTTATTTTCTACTTAAGGTCAGATGGACAATACATTTTGGTTTGCGACACTATCACAGCTTTGTTTTTATTGATTATTATTCTGTGTGACGTTCTGATAAGACAGCGGAAGTTCTTTTCTACTTAAGGTCAGATGAACAATATATTTTAGTTAGTGACACTATCATGGCTGTTTTTTTGTTTTTTTCTTTATCATACTGTGACGTTCTGATAGATTGTGGGCGTTTTTTCTACTTAAGGTCAGATGGACAATATATCTCACTTGGTAACATTGTCATGGCTGTGTGTTTTGTAGATTATTATACTGTGTGACGTTCTGATTGACAATGTACGTTCTTTTCTACTTAAGGTCAGATGGACAATATATTTTACTTCGTGACATTGTCATGGCTGTGTTTATTGTTGATTATTATACTGTGTGACGTTCTGATAGACAGTGGACGTTATTTTCTACTTAAGGTCAGAGGGACAATATATTTTAGTTAGTGACACTATAATGGCTGTGTTTTGGTTGTTATTAAACTGTGACGTTCTAATAGAGAGTGGGCGTTCTTTTCTACTTACGGTCAGATGGACAAAATATTTTACAAGGTAAGATTGTCATGGCTGTGGTATTTGTTGATTATTATACTGTGTGACGTTCTGACAGACAGTGGACGTTCTTTTCTACTTAAAGTCAGATGGACAGTATATTTTACCTCTTGACACTGTCATGGCTGTGTTTTGTTGATTATTATACTGTGTGACGCTCGGCTCGCAACTTTTTGAATGCAAAAGTAATCAAACAACAAATGATAAAATGTTAGCAAACAAAACATAAAGGGCAGCACAACGCCCACTGTCTTATCAGAACGTCACACAATATACTAACCAACAAAAGCACAACCATGACAGTGTCTCCATGTAAAATATACTGTCCATCTGACCTTAAGTAGAAAAGAAAGTCCACTGTCTTATCAGAACGTCACACAGTATAATAATCAGCAAAAACACAGCCATGACAGTATCAGCAAGTAAAATATATTTTCCATCTGACCTTAAGTT
>MJUT01016440.1:1266-20820 GCA_002080005.1 Gigantidas platifrons
CACTACACCATTTCACCAACACAGAGACCTAGACAAGTACATGTGAACCACCCTAACACTACAACATTTCACCAACACAAAGACCTAGACAACTACATGTGAACCACCCTCACACTACACCATTTCACTAACACAAAGACCTAGATAAGTACATGAGAACCACCCTAACACTACAACATTTCACCAACACAAAGACCTAGACAAGTACATGTGAACCACCCTAATACTAAAACATTTCACCAGCGCAAAGATCTAGACAAGTACATGTGAACCACCCTCACACTACAACATTTCACCAACACAAAGACCTACACAAGTACATCTGAACCACCCTAACACTACACAATTTCACCAGCACAAAGAACTAGATAATTACATGTGAACCACCCTAACACTACAACGTTTCACCAACACAAAGACCTAGACAAGTACATCTGAACCACCCTAACACTACAACATTTCACCAACACAAAGACCTAGACAAGTACATGTGAACCACCCTAATACTGCAACATTTCACCAGCACAAAGACCTAGACAAGTACATGTGAACCACCCTAATACTAAAACATTTCACCAGCGCAAAGATCTAGACAAGTACATGTGAACCGCCCTCACACTACAACATTTCACCAACACAAAGACCTACACAAGTACATCTGAATCACCCTAACACTACAAAATTTTACCAGCACAAAGAACTAGATAATTACATGTGAACCACCCTAACACTACAACGTTTCACCAACACAAAGACCTAGACAAGTACATCTGAATCACCCTAACACTATAACATTTCACCAGCACAAAGACATAGACAAGTACATGTGAACCACCCTAACACTACAACATTTCACCAACACAAAGACCTAGAAAAATACATCTGAACCACCCTAACACTACAACATTTCACCAACACAAAGACCTAGACAAGTATATGTGAACCACCCTAACACTACAACATTTAAACAGCACAAAGACCTAGAAAAGTACATGTGAACTACCCTAACACTACAGCATTTCAACAACACAAAGACCTAGAGAAGTACATGTGAACCACCCTAACACTACAACATTTCACCAGCACAAAGACCTGGACAAGTACATATGAACCACCCTCACACTACAACATTTCACCAACAAAGGCCTAGACAAGTACATGTGAACCACCCTAACACTACACCATTTCACCAACACAAAGAGCTAGACAAGTACATGAGAACCACCCTAACACTACAACATTTCACCAACACAAAGACCTAGACACGTACATGTGAACCACCATAACACTACAACATTTCACCAACATAAAGACCTAGACAAGTACATCTGCACCACCCTAACACTACAACATTTCACCAACACAAAGACCTAGACAAGTACATGTGAACCACACTAACAGTAGAACATATCACCAACACAAAGACCTAGACAGGTACATGTGAACCACCCTAACACTACAACATTTCACCAACACAAAGACCTAGACAAGTACATGTGAACCACCCTAACACTACAACATTTCACCAACACAAAGACCTAGAAAAGTACATGTGAACCACCCTGGCACTACAACATTTCACCAGCACAAAGACCTAGACAAGTACATGTGAACCACCCTAACACTACAACATTTCACCAACACAAAGACCTAGAAAAGTACATGTGAACCACCCTGGCACTACACCATTTCACCAACACAGAGACCTAGACAAGTACATGTGAACCACCCTTACAATATAACATTTCACGAACGCAAAGACCTAGTCAAGTACATGTGAACCACCCTAACACTACAACATTTCACCAACACAAAGACCTAGACAAGTACATGTGAACCACCCTAATACCACAACATTTCACCAGCACAAAGTCCTAGACAAGTACATGTGAACCACCCTCACACTACACCATTTCACTAACACAAAGACCTAGACAAGTACATGAGAACCACCCTAACACTACAACATTTCACCAACACAAAGGCCTAGACAAGTAAATGTGAACCACCCTAACACTACAACATTTCAACCAACGCAAAGACCTAGACAACTACTTTTGAACCATCCTAGCACTACAACATTTCACCAACACAAAGATCTAGACAGGTACATGTGAACCACCATAACACTACAACATTTCACCAACACAAAGACCTAGACAAGTACTTGCGAACCACCCTAACACTACATCATTTCACCAACACAAAGACCTAGACAAGTACATGTGAACCACCCTTACACTACAACATTTAACCAACACATAGACCATATGATCATTGCGACTATGAAAGTCTTGCCAACAAATAACTATGAGTAAGCATACCATGCCTAGCCCTTGAAATCTTTACTGTACGAACAAGGTGTCATGCAAACTAAAGAATGCATTTCGTGCAATTTGTTATGAATATACTGGACCAAACTGTCCTGTCAGTGTTTTAAAATATAGTTCATCATAATAGAGCTAACACCAGAATGTGAAATAGAACAATTATATATCGTGTTATCCTATGTGTCGGATGTTCTCAGAATTCTTCTAAATGTCAATCGTTGTGTAAAAGAAATATTAAATATTGACAGACAAAGTAAAATAATATTGATGTCACGTTTAACTCATATATTATTTATATTAATTACAACGTGTAGACATCCATGACAGACAACAGTCCGATCCCAATTTTTTATATTTACCAAATAAAATATGTTTATACTAAGAGAATAGACATTAATTTTCCTGAAAATGATGTGTTATAGATGATAATGTAGTCTTCACTTTGTGGTTATCTGAGTTTTTACCTGTTTGAAAGTCATTACCATTATTTCTTGATATTTGATGCATTTCAGAGAGTTAGGCCTTTTCGAATGCTTTAAATGATTTGAGATATAAAATGCAAAGAGATTTGAATTGTTCAGAGGCCGTTTGCAGTTCTTCTTTTTTATCTTGATCGTGAGAAATAATGACCTTAAAGTTTCATACGGTAGAACATTTCTTAGATAAAGCCAGTTACGTCATCTTACCCTTATTGAAAACCATTTGAATGGTTATTTTTAGCAGAAATAATTTTATTGCACTAAATTGCTGTTAACAATTCACTAGGTGTACAGCTTTTACCAGTTGTTAATCCCTAAATAGCAAGGAAATGTTTTAAATCAGTTGAGATATAAAATGCCAAGACCTTTATATTGTCCAGAGGCCATTTGTCGTGAGAAATGATGACCAGAAAGTTTCATGCCTAATACATGCAGTCATCATCTGATATTTTGTTGACATTTTGCTTACACACCCACCACGGACAGTCGAACATCTCTTAGATAAAGTCAGTTAAGCTATCTTACACCCTTACTGAAGACCGTTCGATTGTCCAGATGGAATTTTTAGTTCTAGATCAGTATAGTTTTGCTGCTTTCATTGTGCGCAATGATGACCCTAATATATGCAATCACTATGACCTATACCTCGAACAGTACATACATATTTACGGAGGGCCCGGGTGGCTCAATGAGTTAGATATTTGGATTACCTAACAACTCATACAATACTATCACCAATACGGCGTGGGTTCGCGCACGGCTTTGTAAATTAAAGTTAAAAGGGTGCACTCGACTCGCAGCCGCAAATGATAAAGTTAACAGTTCCATGCCCATGGTCGGTGGTTCTGTCCGGCTTCTTCCACCACTAAAACTGGTCGCCATGATATTGCTGAATGTTGCGTTAGACATAAAAATTCATATAAAAAAATCAAATCATATTTGCAGTAAAGTCAGTTAGTTTATCTTACCTATATTGAAGAAATATACATTCAAAATAATAAACATAACACATACAGCTTATATTTTTGTAATCACAGACTTACAATTTATAAGTGTTGTTAGGTAAATCTGTTGGAATACTGTCCAGTCCTCTACGGAGACAGGAAACATCAAATCCATTTGCATTGTAAGTACAACTACAGACACTAGGACATGATGATACCACACCGACAAGTAAAACCACAACAACTAGTGTTGCTATAAGAAACCCCATTTTCCTTCGTCGTTCTACAAACATAAGATGCATTTACTTAATAGTTTGTCCAATGTTGTTATGCATTTTTAGCTAAAATTTAGTGAGAAATATATCATATAAATATTTATATAGAGATTAATACAGGACATTCTCCATAACAGGCCCGGGTGGCTCAATGAATTAGGTCGTAGGATCTAACAGCTTATACAAGCCCACCACCGATACGCTGTAGGTTCGCGGCCAGCTTTGTAAATTACAAACTAGAAGCTCACCTGAGTGAGCCTGTATCGCTCACCTGAATTCCTAGTGGCTGCAGGTTAGTATTTGATTTGACAAAAGGAATCTAGAAAAAATATTTCAAATTTTCTATTCTTAGCAACAGTAGTGGCCATATTTGTTGGTGGTTGGGGTCATCAACCATAATTCTTAAAGGAGATTTTATTCACAAACAATTTCTTCTTTTAAAACATCAGTAGTTTTTCCCAAAATACAGCTACATATGATGCTCTACAATAGTCCTGAATTTCATGCCTTGCCGTGTAGCTCTTTTTTAATTTGGATTTTTGTTGTTCTTTTTGCTACACGTGTAGCAAAAAAAAAATCCATACAGAAAATCACATGGTAAGTCATGAAGTTCAGGACTAGCTCTACAAGTAATGAATTTCGTTTATTTCAACCTTTAACTATGCTTCTGCAACAGTAGTTTACATTTCCTTGAAGTCTATAAGGGAGCAACCATTTGATTGTTATGGAGGGGCAAGGACGTGATCTTGGATCCTGAAATATTTGGACCTGAATTATTTTTTTGCGCACTAAATTCGCACAATTTTTTTCCCCCAAGTCCGATCCTGCCTTATTTTTCTGGCCAGTTTTTGATCCTACCTTTTTATTTCACCAAAATTTGGAGCCTTGATTTTTATTTCAAATTCATTCCTTGCCTCCCCATAAAAATTAAATGGTCGTTTCCTAACTTGGATTTTTCCATATTCTTTGCAAAAACACATTTCCTGGTGTAAGTGTGAAACGGAACTAAATTTGTGCCAAGTCTGATTTTGTGAAAAGAGTAAGTGTACGGATAAAAAAAGTTAAAATAATGCTACGGTTTGAGAGTGTAAACAAAGTTTTTCTTTGTTCAGACTTAAGATCCGTTCTACACTACGTGTATTCTAATCTTTACAACGACTACGGAGTAATGATCAACCAAACAGCAATTTATGAGCCGTCAGTTAATGTTACATACGACCAGAAAAGGCGATTTTACATCCACTGGTCTGCAAAATCATCGCCAGTTGACAACGAAAATATCGGTCAGCCTGTTTCTGTCTACGCAATCATAAACATAAATGTTCATTTATCACAGATCTGTTGGTTTTATTTCTCTATAAGAACAAAGAAACATCCAAAGCAATGAATTTTAGGCATAACACTATTAGCAGTGCACCTACATGACCTACAGACAACACAATTTTCGATGTGGAGTTATCGTCCTTGTAATATATATAACGGAAATATATATTACGGATTTCGGCAAACGAAACGAAACGTTACTTTTGACGGCTAATACGTGCAAACTTGGTAAGAAGAATACAATGATTCACAAAGAGTTCTCATTCAATCAGTTCAGTTATTTTACAAAACTATATTTTAACACATATGTCCCATCGACTCCTATGTTAAACTATGTCAGGCAGGGTCCAATGTTGAACTATGTCCTGCAGTGGCGGTCGTTTTGGATTGGCAAAACAAAAAAACATAAAATTTGTAGAGGACCATCCAAGGAACATTTCTGGAAACGATCATTTTCACTGACGCCATGGTTTCTGAGAAGAAGATCTTTATACATATTTCCCATAGGATTCAATGTTTAACTATGTCCTTGAGTGGTGGCCATTTTGGATTTCAGATCAGCAAACAGAAAAAAAACTTTACAGAAGACCATCCAATGAACATTTCTGCAAGGATCATTTTCAATGACTCCATGGTTTCCGAGAAGAAGATCTTTAGACATATTTCCCATAGGGTCCAATGTTAAACTTTGTCCAGTGGTGGCGGCCATCTTGGATTCAGCATCTGCACCAACAACATTTTTTGGTAGAGGCTATCCAAGGAACATTTCTGCAAAGGCTATACACCTGAGAATAAAAATCGAACTTAAATTTTCTAAAAACCAAATTGAATTGTTGGACATCATAACGGTTTTGGATAATGGGTTTTTTTAAAACAAAGCTATACAAAAAACCAACGGATAACCATATGTATAGGGGCGGTAACGGGAAGGGCGGATAATCCTGTTTGATATGCCGCGAAATGTGAAGAAATTTTTGTGATTTGTGAAAAAAAAATGACAGCAGGTGGGTATCTGTTACGGGCTTTTCTGAATAATACATTATTTTCCAAACATCCGAAATGACATTTTCATAATTATGAATAGTTAAACCTTGCGTATTAACCATTCTCTGGCCATGTTGAAGCCGGAGCGGAAAAAGAACGAAGCGATCAAAATATGACAACTTTTTTCAGAGACGAATACGCTCTCCTTTCATGATGTTAATGGTAAATAAATTATTTTTAAAACCAAAAATACTAATTTCTCCCCATATTTTCCACGTACTGTACCTGTAATTATAGTTTTTCCGTATCAATGTTGGCCTCTATTTTTAACCTCGTTTTCAATCCAATATGTCAGCGCCCATATTTGACTTTATTGAATGTAAATTATTGATGACAGAACATGTTTTATGGCAAAATATGCAAGTTATATCACAAATGTAATAAAATATGCACTTCTTGAATTGAGTCATTCACTTTAGTACTAACATTATTGATTTTATGGAAAGTTCAAAAATGAGGTCGCTCACGGACACAATCAGTCAACATTGTAATTTGTATTGAGTGAATGCAATGAAGCGAGTTAAGTGAGTAAGTGACACCACTAAATAAATTTTACAGCTTATTGATTGTTTAAAATATTTTTTGTTTGATTGACACCTTCAATACATAAATCATGAAGTCAATTGTATTCAAAAGCAGTCAAAGAAGAAAAAAGGGGAGGGGGGTATTGTTACAAGTTATATAAAGAATTGGTCACTTCAAGGTACAATGACAGACAGTCATTATAATAAAATAAGTAAAGCAGTGTTCTACCTACATGTAGTTGTCATATATTTGGACAGCATGCATTACAGAGTTATAACAGGAATGAATTAACATGTAGCCTGGTGTAAAGGATGATACTTGCCAGACATTGAGATACATGTAGTTGCCTCATAAGAGGGGAGCTATCCTATCACTGTCCAAATTAATAATATAACTTACAACAAATTTATTCTTGATTTTGTTAATCAATCAAATAAATATACATTTGAAATTGTGCTTGGAAAAACAGGGTTTATTTATACTTCCTATTAATCTTGTTTTTATATACAAATGTACATGTGTATGACTGCAAAAACAATTTGCGGGTCATATTATTGTATGGGCATCATTGTTGAATGAATACACTAATTACTTTTTCTGTTTTTTTTGTTTTTTTTATATATTTTTGTATTTGCATTGTCTTAAATCCAGGTTTTTAATTTAGGAATATTCCACACAATTTTGGTACACATCACCTGTTCACTTGATTATTTCAAAATCAGAATGGTTTAAATTATTTGTCACTCTGGAAAAACATCTTTCAGCTATTTAATTATACTTACCATAGTTTTGCAATCATTTGTGACCAAAATTATGTCGGAAATTTTCTATGGACACTGTTTTAGATTGTACAATAATATATAAACATGACATTTATGGAGTGTTTTGCCATTTTTCACTCTCCAGTATAATTTTACATGTAATAATGACAGTTAATTTACTTTAATTAACTTATACATTGAACATACCATTTCATGATTCAAGAAGGAAGAGAGGCAAAAGACTTAAGTGCATTTGTATTCTTAATATTGAAATATTAGACTGTTACATTAGTTATTTAAAAAACGATTGTTGACTTACATTTATTTTATATTTAAAAAAATGTTTATAAGTGGAATTTTGTGAAGATTTCTTGCTAAAAAGTGGCACTAATGTTCAAGCAATGAATCAAACTATGTGCATGAAAAATATTGATATTTAGATTTCATATGATTTTTTCCATTTAATTTGTGGATTTGACATTTTTCTTGATAAAAATGTAGAAAAACGTTTTGGGGTACAGGTGTTTAAATAGCCATAACTTCATCAATGTAACAGATATCTTGCTCAAATAAATTGCATTTCACTTCAGAAATGCTATAGATAACATCTGATTTCAATAAATTCTGCTCATCATTCAGCACAAATTTCCGTTACCATCCCTAATATGTATCTGCACGAACGATCAGACCATCCAAAGACAGCTAAAGAATAAATACCGTATGGCTTGGGAGTCAGAGTTAAACGAATTTGTGATTATAAGGAAGGGTATGAAAAGGAGAGTAGTAAGACAAAAGAGAGATTAACAAAACGAGGATACAACTCTAATCTGATAGAAAAACAACTGTTGAAAGTGGATGAGCTCGATCGAAAGCAAGCTTTAAAATACAGAAAGAAACACAAGAATAAAAAAATGGATAGGGTTCCCCTGATTTTAACCTATAGTCGTGCTTTACCTGACATCGGAAAAATGCTTAGTGGTCACCAAAAGATAATAAAGAAATCACCCCAACTTAGAAAAATATTTAAGGATCAGCCTCTTTGTTCATTTAGAAGGGATACAAATCTTGCCGACATCATGGTCCACCAAAAGACTGCAAAAGTATTAAAAAAGAACCCATTGCCAAAATCAAGACTACAAGGAAAATGTGGACGAAAATGTGTCATCTGCGAAAAAAGTTTTAGGGGAGAATTGAAAACAAGATCCGGAAGGGTTATTAAGATCAGTAAGAAAATAAACTGCAGAGCATCAAATGTAGTTTATGCGGTCCACTCTAAAACATGTAAGCACATAGTTTATGTCGGTGAAACAGAAACAATGCTAAAGGATCGGATACAAAATCATCTTTCTGACATGACAAGCCGGTTTCAATACATTTTAATTCAAAAGGCCATTCCATCGACGATTTTAGATTTGCAGGAATATAAAATTCAAGAAAAAACAACACAATATATAGGCTAACCCGCGAATCACTGTTCATTGAGATGTGTAATACTCAACAAGAGGATATAAACAAAAGAAAATAATCGGTCTAACAGGTTTTAAATTACACAAAGTTTGATCTTGAGCTTTGTGTATTTTATTTATTCATAATGTTCAGGATCATTTTTAGTTAATATTTTTGTACGATGTCATAGTAGCACGATTAGATGTTATGACGTTGTCTTGTTGTTTTTGTTTTGTATCTCTTGGCTGTTTATGTTTTGCAACTGACGTAACGTTTGTGCCGTCGAAATTTGTTGCAATACTTTGCTTAAATGTATACTTAAATAGATACAATTGTCAGCTAAAGACCATTCTTGCATTTATACCTACATAAATAGTTGTCTGCTATAGGCCATTCTTGTATCTAAAACAACATAGCTATTATTGTCAGCTATAGACCCGTCTTTTATTTATACTTATATCAATATAGTTGTCCGCTATAAGTCAATCTTGTATTTATATCCACATAGGTACAACTCTCAGTTATAAGCCAGTTTTGTACTTAGATCTATATATAATAGAACTGACAGTTATAGTCAGTGTCGGGTTAGGACTGACAGATAGTAAAACTGATATGGATAAGTCCGTCCCGTATTGAGACTTTTATTATTCATTAAGATTGATCAAATGGGAAACAATTCCACCAATATTAACAAAACGAACAATACATTTATTACTGTAGATAATTAATTAGGAGTACCTTGATAGGCTCCCATCTTTATGAGAATATCGTGATTTGCAGTTTAATTTTGGACATATATTTCCAGGCTGAAATAGAATATATGTAGACTATGTATGCAATTTGTCCATTTCTTCTAAAATTAATTTCAAAAACGTTATGTAAATTGTCCTTTTTAGCTAAGTATATAAGTACTGAACATAGTGTAAAGCAATATTAGAGAATACCGAAGGACAATCATAAATGGACAACCCAGAGAAACTGGCAACATAGGGTACACAAGACGAAGATAAGAACAACAAATACGCAACACTATACGTTAAAAACACACATTACATAAATAGTAAGTAATGCTATCATTACGTCAATTGATGGCAAAAACTTTCATATCTGGTAGTGGTGAAGACATCCTCGATGATGTAATTGTTATTGTGCTTTCATTGAGAGTGGTAGATCCTGCGATTAAGTGCCGTTCGAATCAAATAAAATACTATACATTCGGCATTTATTGAGATTTAAAAAAAATGAGATTGGTTGGGTAGGAATCAGAATAATTTGTCCGAAGCACTTGTCTACCCATGGAATGTTGCTTCAATGAGCTAGCGCTATAAAAATACTAAACTATTATATATTGACAAATTGCTTATCTGGGGTTAAATAATAATTACTGACTCTAATACTTGTAAATTGCTTGGTACAATATTATTGTTTAAATCTATAGTCGTCAGTATATTAGTCTACATTACAAATTCAGAGATAGATCCAAGCCATTTGATGTTTGTTTCAATAATGAGCATTACATATGGCACGCCCATATACAAAACAAGTGGTTTTCATTGTGTATGAAAAGTGATATCTAATTTGGAAAATATTAAAGGTTACATTTTTTTGGCAGCATTGAATCTTTGTAATCTGAGAATCAAATAAATATTTCACCTATTGTGTGATACTTTAAACATATAAACATACATAGTTAAGGTTTAAAGTTATTGCTTTGCTTCAGAAGGTCTCGGTATCATTGTACTTAATTGTACTATGACACCTTGAACTTATGTAGCAGAGTGATATTTTCATCACTTATTAAATTCATATTTAGGATACATTTAATTGTTTGTTATTCTTTTAAATAAAATTAACATTAAAATTAATACTAGTATTTGCAAACGATTTATTTAACTTTTTGCAGGGTATTTCTATTAAGGGTTTTACCCTTAGACATTTCTAACTTTACTGTGAGTACCCTTTACTCTAAAGTTCATGTAAATAATTATGAGGGGTTATATTTGAAACGGATTTCATTGGTTGTTTTCGTCTGGCGGGAAATGTTAATATCCTCGTGCAAGGCTAGACAGACGAACACTGGACATTGAACGACTTGGTCGTATTTACACTTGACAGAAGACTTGATACAACTTGTCCAGAAATGACCAACTGAGACAGAATAACACTTGATAACTGTAAGTTGCACTTCTTTTAACTGTTTCTAATTATTTACTCACATTTACAAATTTCACAACGATATCACATTTTCCGATTAAACCTTCCCCCCTTTTTGGTCGCACGTCCGTAATATCTGAGTGAGTGAAAGACATGAGTGCATTGTATTTAATTCAGTTATATCTAGGTCGGTATTTTTAAATGTTTTTAGCGGTGTAATTACACACTATTATTTTAATGATAGAAAGCTTTTGTCGCTTGGTCCGATTCATGGATGAACGGACACGACACAGATGTAAACAAATCAGTAGCTCAATTCGCTACGTTAATATGTTTATTGTATTTTTAAAAGTACATTGTATATTTATTAACACAAATAAATGAATTGTATTTATATGTATTTTTATAGTTACACGTATACTTGTATTGACATTTAGTCCTATTATTATAAATGTGTAATTTTGGTTTACAGGACTTTATGTAACTGGTGTATAAGAATCGAATGTAATCATGTAGTCATGTACCATTATTGTATCACCAAATAAAACACGCTCCACAAGTGGTAAGCATCGTTTATTGTTTATGTATTTTATGAATAGACGATTTTGTCTTATATTTATAGTATATACTTTTGTAGAATGCATATAAAGTATTCTCCCTTGGCAGATTTGTGTATTATAACCAAATCTGGAATACATACCAAACTTGTGTATGAAATCAATAATGTTTGTAATTAATTGAATATTACAGTACATACACAGAATATTATATACTTGTATATATGTTTTTATAATTAGAAGGGTATAATTTAGAAATATGTCAGTTATATTGTTACCAGACAATTGTAATTTATTGGAATAATATTAACAAGTTATATTATTACACAGTTATAATTACATTGTTTTAAACATGAACTTAGGTTGGTAACCTTAATAGTAGAAAGTATTTCGTACATTGTTAGAAGGTAAATTTGGATATAATTACCCATTATAACACACTGTATTGTATAATATGTTTTAGAATGAAGTCTGTGATAGTTTTGTAATTGATGTGTTATTTAATTTATTTATTCTATTATTTCAATGTAAATATCAATATATTATTGATTGTGGTAACCAATAAAGAACCTTGACCCAAATTATGTTGTTTACCAATCTAATGATGTGTTATGGACTATGAATCTGATAAATATGTGAAACATTGCATACAAAGGAGAAAAAATCATCAACTTGTTATTAGTCACACACTTTATGACTCTTAATCTTATTTTAACAACTAAACCAATATAATATCATCACAGCACATTTAACGCACAAAAAATTTAAAAAAGGCAGGTATTTAGATGTACCTGAAAAATATAACTTACAAGTGAAGCATAGCACCAAGTTATTACGTGCACATGTATTACTAAAGTATACTCTTGTATATGACATCCATCTGCAAAATGTATCCTTATGTGCATGTTACCATGTGTTTGTCAATTACTTAATTTTACCATAAACACATTTTTATTTATTTATTTTAAAATTATTTTCTAAACCATACTGTGCTGCACCATACATGATGTAATCTCAAATAAATGTATCAACACTTTTAAAATTGGACTGCATGTGCCACACCATATTGTCACAAATAATTAGAAACTGTTGAATATTACTGTGCCACACCATACAGGCACAAATAATTGTACCCAACAATTATTATTATTACTATTTTGTATATACTTTATAAACTGTAATATGCAACACCATACAGACACAACTAGTTGTATCAAACTTTATAAACTGTAATGTGCTGCACCATACAGGCACAAATAATTGTATGGGACTAACCATCAAGCCCAAAAGGGGGTTACATTTTATTCATGCTCAATTCAACCATATGGAGCCTCTGTTTAAAATTGATCTATAGTCAATTTGCCATCACTTACCAAGAAAATATGTAAGCAAAAACAAGTACCCTGTGCCTAACCATACAGGCATTTTTTTAATTAAGTAATTTTTTTTTTTCATTATTATTATTATAATTTTTTTTTTAGATAAATTCTGTATGGTTTATTTGTATAACTACTAAAAGTATAGTAGAGGAAATTGAATGAATCATCTTATGTTCATTTCAATAAACTGACAACTGCTGCTCGCACACTATTATAATATTTTGGATACCCATATTCCTCATTTAAATGCACCCCATCATCTGTATAACCAAATTCTTGATTTTTTGGGCTACAAAAGCCGGAGTGTCTCCAAAATTTGACACCTTCTACTCTATCTTCTTTAAAATAATTTCTCAAGAAGGTATTTTGTGTATCTATCCGATCGTTGAACCATGGTATATCAACCGGATACGTATCCTTCGTCTAGGTCACTGCCTATGTAAAATCTGCAAAACTGCCACTTTTTGTACAATACAACAATATTTTAATGTTAAAACTAACCCTATTATTTTTTGTTCTATCTCTTGGACTGACTTATCCAACTGACATAAGCCATTTGAACCCACTTGCAGTAAAACAACCGTCGGCTGTAAGCTTTCAACCATATGCAAACATCTTTCTTTGATGTAATTTATATTGGCCCCTGGGCAGTCTCTCAAGAAAACCTGCTCACTTTGTGGGTTTAAGTTTCAATCTAAATTGACATCCGCAAGGACATTAAAGCTGAGAAAATCATAAAAAAGAATGCACAAGTATCAAATCTTTTGTTGCCATATTATTCACAGTATTAAATGCAAAGATGCATCAAAATATGCTACGCAGCAACCCGCGCCGATATCTAGGTCACGATCAAAATAATTAAAATATGGAAAATTCTTTATACAACGTTGATATAAACCCTAAACTTACAATAAATACTTACATCAATCCATATTCTTACTGTAAATACACATGAAAAGACGAAAACAGAACATTAAATTAATACAAATCTTGAAAATTCCTTCGAACTAAAAAGTTATGTTTACAATTTGAAGTTTATAGATGGCGCTGCAAAAATAAATAGTAATAGAATGATGTATAATCTAAAAATATAAATCGTATAGATTACCATGTAATCATAAAACTTCATTGAAAAAGATTTCATAAAATTACCAAAAATTTATTTAGGTATCATCAATGTATTTATGTTCCATAAATCCACTTAAGCATAACATAATAAAATGCAAAACTAAATATACAACAGTCGAAACAATTCAAATATACAACACAGTCGGAACAATTCTAATATACAACACAGTCGAAACAATTATAATATACAACACAGTCGAAACAATTATAATATACAACACAGTCGAAACAATTCTAATATACAACAGTCGAAACAATTCTAATATACAACAGTCGAAACAATCCTAATATACAACAGTCGAAACAATTCTAATATACAACGCAGTGGAAACAATTATAATATGCAACACAGTCGAAACAATTATAATATACAACAGTTGAAACAGTTATAATATACAATAGTTGAAACAATTCTAATATACAACACAGTCGTAACAATTCTAATATACAGCACAGTCGAAACAATTATAATATACAACACAGTAGAAACCATTCTAATATACAACACAGTCGAAACAATTCTAATATACAACACAGTCGAAACAATTATAATATACAGCACAGTAGAAACCATTCTAATATACAACACAGTCGAAACAATTCTAATATACAACACAGTCGAAACAATTATAATATACAACACAGTCGTAACAATTCTAATATACAACACAGTCGGAACAATTCTAATATACAGCACAGTTGAAACAATTATAATATACAACACAGTCGTAACAATTCCAATATACAACAGTTGAAACAGTTCTAATATACAACACAGTCGAAACAATTCTAATATTCAACAAAACAATCGATAAAATTACTTCACCGCTCATTTTTGTCTTGTTACAGGCACTCCAATAGAAAATGGCGAGGTTAAGCTAATTTGATCCCAGATAGCATTCATGTGTTGGGCCAACGTTGGGGATTGGTTGGTACAGTTGGTAGATGGTTGGCGTTGGCGACATATTATTGGCGCGACATTGGCCCAACGTATCTTCACCAACAGTTATTATGATGCTGTCTGCCCAACGTTGGCACAACGCAACTCGACCAACAGTTATTATGACGTTGTCGGCCCAGTATTGGCTAAACGCAACTCAACCAGCTGTTATCGTGACATTGTTGGTCCAATGTTGGCCCAACACTATACATGCCTACGTAATGTCAGCAAAAAAAAATGTTTTTTAACTTTAATTATTATTTAACATGTGCATATGCAATTATAAGGAGTATTTTAAAAAAAAAAGTTTCTAACTGTGTATGGTTAATCCTTGATGGTCATACATATTTAATTAATGAGAAAAAAAAACTTATATTATATAAAATATATCTCCTATGGATAAACTTTGATAATATTGCCAGGGGTTATAGATGAACTGTTGCATATTTATCAATATGTGAACTGGATCCAATTAACTTTGATGGCAGATAAACGGATATGTTGTTGCTTTTACAAGGAGTGTACAAAGTATCAGATTTCTTATATATTTCCCGCCTTTCATTATCCTTTGTCTCTGGAACATATTAACAAGGTCATTATAACCAGGCAGTGCAACTGAAAAAGCTTTTGTTTTAAAGAATATACAACTGTACAAAATGTAAGTATTTATTTATATAGACAATAGACAATATTTATTATATATATTAGTACAATAATTCTTCATATAATTTACTTACAGTATTTATAACTATGTTTTAAAGTGATCTCAGACCATGATCAATTTTTAATCAGTACTCAACAGACATTAACAGATCGAAAATAACAGTAGAATAATTTGTTTTAACGTTAAATTGCATGAAAACATGTGCATTATTTGATATATTTTAATTATTTTAAGTACATGAAGTAGGAGAATTAGTGCAATCATGTATATTTATTTATAGTTTAAAAATAGTTTATACTGGTATGCAACTGAAAGATACATGTTGTATGAATATCTATCAAAAACTAGCAGTGAAAATCAAATCACTATTCAAATGGGTTTAGAAATAATAATGTGTACGCCCCCCCCCTTTTTTTACCAATTCAATCACATGACATGAAAGTGATCACACGACTGTAATATGGCGAATGAATCTAAATTATAATTTTCCTGATTTTCCTTTGGGTAAGGCATTATAACAGTATGAAATATTTAGTGACTTAAAAAAGAAAAAGATTGTTTTTTTTCTATTTTAGGAATGATTACTAAAAACACAGTTGTTCAATTATAATTTCAACATACATTTTTTTTTGTACATGTAGGTTCTAGATTATTTTTATAACAGTAAACATGGTATATCTTTGCCCCAAGTTAGTTTTTTCTTTTCAAACTGAACATTAGCAGACTCAAAGCAGAGACCAATATTTCTGTAACCCCAGTCTTACATTTTATTTGTTGGGAACATGTACATGTATATTTATCATTTTATGTTAATACTTTTAACATTTTGTTGACCGTGCACAGTTTGAAGATTCGACTTTAACCCTTAAGATTGGAAAGATGTTTTTCGTCTTTTATCGTCTTCTGTTGGAAAGTTGTACTTCAACACTTTTTAAAAGTTTAGATGAACTTATCACATTCACTTTTAAATCTTTTTTGAATATATATGCAAAACCTAATAGTTTAAAAGTTTGAAGATACATGTACATGTACCAAGGGGACAGTCAGAAATCCTTAAAGAGGGGGTCTCAATGAGGGGGGTCCCCTTCCCGAAAATCCCGGCACAAAAGGAAGGATATCAAGGACAAGATTTTCTGTGTTTCCAGTTTCACGCCTACAGATTGATTTGTCAAGGACTTTTTACACATCTTACCTGTTATATTTGATGCATATCTACATGTACATTAGATAGACTTCTTAAAAGAAGATACAAGTTGCTAAGGACTGGTTCATTGTGGATACGAAAAAAACGTACTTTGATATACATTGTAGGTGCAAGACCTATTGTCTTCACGCTTAATTATTTAGAGCTTTTTCCCAAAATCATTGAGATTTTTTGGGAAAATCATGTGTCACACTGGACATTCTTTCCCGTGTTCATGGTACATTTTCTAGGCATTCCCGCATCACGCTTGAACATTTCTGCCCTTCCCGCATCACGTTTATATCCCACTGACACCCACTTAAAGCACAGAACACAACCCCCCCCCCCAAATGAAATGAAACTGTAGCACAGAAACGGGTAGGTATCAATATTTAGATAAGTGGACCACCATTTGATATTCGGTTGGGGCTGGTGGACATTTTCCCCACTGGATTATTTATTTTAAGCATTTGTGAGGAAGACTTATTTTTCTTAAACGACAATGTCTCACACACATTTAATAATTTTACTTTCATTTACACTTATTTCCACCATGTTGTGGTTTAGGACATTTATTCTCAAGCTGCCTCTGGATAGGAAATGTATTTTTATCTCGTGCAGGGTAAGGTAATTTATTCTTTAAAATCCTCCAGCTCCCCCAGTGTTTTTAATGGTAATGAACTCCTTCATGGGATTTTTAATTACATGATAATTTAACATGTTTAAGATTATCTGATTACATCTAAAATATTAATGATTATTTGATTACAAAGCATCAATTCTGGCTAATTTTGATTACTAAAACTTGCAGCAAGTCAAAAGACATTGAAATTTTTGATTATGTGATTATAGCCACCAAACTTTGTGATTATTTCATTACCAGGTACCCTCATGAGGGGTCTTGATGGTGTAAGCCATCTCTCATGCATTTTGATAATGAATAAGGACTGAACATTTGTAATGAGCCATATTTTATTCTTTAGGTCTTTCATCTTGGAACTATAGGAGGTGTTAGTGTGCCAGTGTACAAGACACACTATGAAATACAGCTTGACGAACCAGCTGGCAATTCTTTTCAACTGGGCTGGTCAAGGAGGCAAAAAGGCATTTGGATCCAGCAGGCCTTTGTCGGTGATAAGAAGTAGATTTGCATAGCTAAAGTAGGTTTGCTTAACTAATGTCTCTCACACTTGACATGCCTTTAAGAATTGTAATTAATGAATGATGACCACAACTGCCATTTAAGATAGTGCAGTAACTAGGTGAAAACTGAGAAAAATTGCTAAAATATAAAAAAGAGATGTGGTATGATTGTCAATGAGACAGCCATCCATCATAGACAAAAACATCAAAACAAATTAAAAGCCTATGAAGGTTGTTAATCCCCCTATTTAAAAAAAAAATGTCATATTTTTTTTATTCTTATTGCCCCACATTTGAAAGTGAATGTCCATTCTATTATTTACAATGCAAAATGATAAAAGTTACAATGATTTAGTCATTTTCTGTGCAATGACGTTAATCACAAGTTAAATAGTGTATTGTAAGCAACGACATGTGTGTTTACTTACCCTTCTCAAATTGTGACAGAAAATGATATTTTTATACTTGTAAATATTTTGAATTTAAAAAAAAGAGGCAGAATATAAACTACTGTATAGGTTTTTAGTTATTTTCCCATTTTAGCAGACACTTGTCTTGGGGAGGCTGTACCCGTGGTGTTTTTTTAAATGATAAATAGCTTTTCATGAGTTATCTTTCCTTATAACATAGAAAATTGGTATTTAAGAAGACAATTGATAAGAGCTCAGACATATTTTATACTAATAGTAAATCACTGATCCCGACTCTTTTTAAACCAATGTGATATTGTTGGTGGTTGTGTGGCATGGGATTAAATAGTGTCCGCCGTGAAATATTGTCCTCTGTTACAGTTGTTTTTTATGATATTTAGTCCGAGGACGGAATAAAGCGCAAAGGTGACTTTTTTTGGTCTGTTGGGGATTTTTCATTTGAAAAAGATACAATTCATTTTCACAGGACAATATTATGGCTTACAGTTGAATACCAGAAATAATTACATTGCTGACAAAATAGTGTTTTAAATGTTAATTCTAGTTTATGTAAATTTAAGTAAATTTGATTAAATAATCTTATTTCCATCTTTTTCAGGATCTATAAGAAGAAACAATCTGACTGCCAATTCCAGTGATAGTGAGATAGATGGAGTGATAAAAGACTGGCTACGGTTTGCAAAGGACCGTGAAGGGGGAAGGAAGAAACGGGAAATTGAAAAGAAAAAAAGGCAAGACAATGCAATTGAAAATGGAAATGACAATGCAAGTGAACATGAACATGAGAATGAATAATTGCTATAATTGCAAATGATCAAAAATTATATATTTTTTTTATATCTAAGTAA
>MJUT01016440.1:25456-46639 GCA_002080005.1 Gigantidas platifrons
TAATATACAACACAGTCGAAACAATTCTAATATACAACACAGTAGAAACCATTCTAATATACAACAGAGTCGAAACAATTCTAATATACAACCCAGTCAAAACAATTATAATATACAACACTGTCGAAACAATTATAATATACAACACAGTCGAAACAACTATAATATACAACACAGTCGAAACAATTCTAATATACAACACAGTCGAAACAATTCCAATATACAACACAGTAGAAACCATTCTAATATACAACAGAGTCGAAACAATTCTAATATACAACACAGTCGAAACAATTCCAATATACAGCACAGTAGAAACCATTCTAATATACAACAGAATCGAATCAATTCTAATATAAAACACAGTCGAAACAATTCTAATATATAACACATTCGAAACAATTATAATATAGAACACAGTCGAAACAATTCTAATATACAACACAGTCGAAACAATTCTAATATACAACACAGTCGAAACAATTATAATATACAACACTGTCGAAACAATTATAATATACAACACAGTCGAAACAACTATAATATACAACACAGTCGAAACAATTCTAATATACAACACAGTCGAAACAATTATAATATACAACACAGTCGAAACAATTCTAATATACAACAGTCGAAACAATTCTAATATACAACGCATTCGAAACAATAATAATATACAACACAGTCGAAACAATTATAATATACAACACAGTCGAAACAATTATAATATACAACACAATCGAAACAATTCTAATATACAACACAGTCGAAACAATTCTGATATACAACTCAGTCGAAACAATTATAATATACAACACAGTCGAAACAATTCTAATATACAACACAGTCGAAACAATTATAATATACAACACTGTCGTAACAATTATGATATACAACACAGTCGTAAATATTCTAATATGCAACACAGTCGAAACAACTATAATATACAACACAGTCGAAACAATTATAATATACAACAATTGAAACAATTCTAATATACAACACAGTCGTAACAATTCTACTATACAACAGTTGAAACAGTTCTAATATACAACACAGTCGTAACAATTATAATATACAACACAGTCGAAACAATTCTAATATTCAACAAAACAATCGATAATATTACTTCACCGCTCATTTTCGTCTTGTTACAGGCATTCCAATAGACAATGGCGAGGTTAAGCTAATTTGCTGGTCCTGAATCTATAAACGCAAATCAAAATAAAGACACAAATACAGAGGTGGCCATGTGTTCAACCAGGAACAATAATTTGAAAAGCAGTGACAGTACTATTCAAGGTATACCGGCTTCGGTAGTGAGGACAGATTCGGAAGCGAAGTGCGAGTTCACAGCCGGAAGATCACAGTCCAGCATCAGTAGTATTGATTCAGCATTCCAGCGACTAGCGTCTGCTCTACAAGAGGGGTTTAATCTACCAAAACCGGAACTGTTGACATTTGATGGTAAACAAATAGACTATTGTAAATTTATAAAGAACTTTGAAACCAATGTTGAAAGTAGAGTGAGTGATGATCAAACGGGGTTAAGTTATTTAATACAGTATTGTAAAGGGGAAGCAAAGTCTTCTATTGAAGACTCTGTATTATTAGAGCCAACAGGTGTCAATAAGCATGCTAGGTCTATATTGCATTCTCGTTATAGTAGATAACACATAATAGCTAGATCTTATATAGACAAACTGGTCTATGGTACACAGATAAAGACATATGATTTAAAATCACTGTTAAAATTAGCACTTGATATGCAAAATGTGAAATTACTTTATCACAGTTGGGTTTTGTTTCTGATATTGATAATGCAGATAATTTGAGAAGAAATGTGAAAAGGTTACCAATGCATTTAAGAGTAAAATGGGTAGATGTCACACATTCCATTACAGGTAGAGAACCACGTTTTGCTGATTTGACAAAATTTATTGATCAGAAATCGCGCATATCTGCGTCTAAGTATGATCTTGATCTTAATAAAGAAAAGTCTGAAAACAAAGGTTCAAGTAACATGAATAGGAAGCAGTATGATATTGTCAGAAAAAATGTCTCGACATTTCCCAAAAATAGTATACATACAGGTGAAAATGTCAAACATGAGCATAAGTGGTTTTGTTGTAATGGTACATGTAGGTACATAGAAAATTGTGAAAAGTTTAAGACAATGAACTTAGAAGATAGACACAAACTTGTGAGTAAATTGAAATTATGCTACACTTATTTAAAGGGTAAACATTTTTCTAGAGATTGTAGAAAACCTAAAGTATGCACTGTTTCAGATTGTAAACACAAGCATCATATTTTGCTACATAATTGGGTTAAGTACACAGATCACACAGCTACGAATGTAAGCGTCAATTGTTCATCAACCGGAACAGTTATTAAGAATTGCTTAGGAATAATACTAGTAATTGTCAGAGGCGCGAACGGGAACACTTGCAAAATTTAAGCATTAGTAGACGACGGTGCAGATAAAACACTTTGTGACGAACGCTTAATACAAATGTTAGGAACAGAGAGTAGGCTGGTGACGTTTCAAATGACTACCACAACTTCACAGAAGGTCCGACAGGAAGGGCGAGAGGTTGATATGCAGGTGCAGTCAAATGAAAGGGGACAGCATAGTTGATCTAAATAGGGTATGGTCAGTAAAACGTCTACCAATCTCAACACAATCAGCCGTTAAAAGCTCAGATTTCGATACATTTCGTATTTGTCTGATATTCGTATTCCCGAAATAAACAACAACGATGTTCTCCTATTGATAGGAACCGATGTACCAGCGGCCCATATTCCGATTGAGGTGCGTTCTGGAGACTACCAGGATCCTTATGTCAGACGCTATGGCTGTATAATCACGTGTCTTACAACCAGAGCAGTACATTTAGAGGTTGCTCATACATTAACCACAAACTCATTTATTGCTGCATTTCAACGTTTCACAAGCAGGCGTGGGACATCTGAAAAGATTTACAGTGACAATGGAACAAACCTTGTTAGCGGTGAAATGGAGCTTCGGAAATCAGTGGAGCAATGGAATCAAGCAAATATATCGAGATATATGTCACATAAAGATATTAAATGGACTTTTAATCCGCCATACGCAAGTCATCGTGGTGGAGTTTGGGAAAGAATGATCCGTGAAACACGCAAAATATTGAAAGCGATAGCCAATGCACAATTACTTTCAGTAGAACAGCTAGTTACATTTATTGTAGAAGCTGAACGCATCATCAATGACCGACCAATTGCTTCAGTAAGTAATGATCCAAGAGATCCGCTTGCTCTTACTCCAAACATGGTGTTGCTGATGAAGAGTAACGTATCACCATGGAACGTTTCTTGCTCTATGTGGTTCATAATAATCTTTGTTGACTCTTGTAACTCATTCACGGTCAAGCTTCCTTTGCTAACTTCTTCTTCGTACCGTAAGAAACGATTCATACAGTAAGCTTTGAATTAAAAAAACCACGCTACGGCTCTCTGTAATGCATTCCAATCGAAAAAGTTTGTCATCAGATCATTAATAGGATCAATTTTAGTTGTGTTTATAGTTATCTCTTTCTTGATTTCGGTGTCATCTTTGCTGATAGATGGTACTGATATCTGATGGGGCCATTTGGATGCACATTTCCATAAAAAAACATGGTCCAATGAGCCACATACTCATACTTTTGCTATCCTCAGCACGTATAACTCTGGATGCCACGTCTGCCGGATTCGATTTGGTATCAATATGCCTCCATTGGTCAGCTGTACTCAATTCCTGTATTATGCTCAATCTGTTTGCAACAAAGGTCTTGAATCGACGAGATATATTTCTTATATACCCAAGTACAATCATAGAGTCAGTCCAAAAGGTACCGATGATAAGCTTAATTTCTAGCTCATCTCTAATTATTTCATGCAGACGACAGGCAACTACGGCACCTGATAACTCCGGTCTCGGTATCGTTGTTTGTTTTGAAGGTGTTAAACGTAACTTTCCAAGTACAAGGGAGCAGTTAACATTTCCTTCTGTGTCAATAAGCGCATGCTCCGTATCCTAGTTCTGAGCCGTCGCTAAATACTAGTAGATGAAGCTGAGCATCTGATGCTAATATGTCTCTAGATTTATAACATCTCGGTAACGATATTTTTTCCACTTACGGAAGTGATGTTTTCCATTTCAACCATTTCTCCTCTTTTTCGAGTGGAATTGTATCGTCTCATCCAAGCTTAGACTGTCGACATATGTCTTACAACATAATTTTCGCTCTAAGAGTTATTGGTGATACTAGTCCAAGTGGGTCAAATATCGATCTTATAGTAGAAGTGATGCCACGTCTGGTCACTGGTTGCACATCTAGCTTTACTTCGCACTTTATGTTGTCTTCGTTTACATCCCAAATAATCCCTAAAGCTCGATCAGTGGGCAACGATGTATTCGGTTCTAAGTTTACAACGGATGACGCCCTTTCCGATTCAGGTATATTTTGTTGAACACTTTTGCTATTACTCAACCATTTCGTGAAACGAATCCTCCCATTTTCAGCCTTTTCTGTAAATGCGACGCAAGGTCAATAGTTCTATCCTCTGTCTAGACAGATTTGAGAAGATCGTCCACATAAAAGTTCCTCTGTCCAGTTGCAGCAACTTCCGGTTCAAATAAATCCTCATTATCAATAGCAGTTCTTTTCAACGCATATGCAGCACAACTATGCGATGATGTCCCACCGAACAGATGGACCTGCATCTGGTAACATTTCGGCTGTGTACCTAATTCTCCAATTGGCCACCACAAGAAACGGAGAGCGTCGCAGTCGTCATCTTTTACACGGACTTGATGAAACATGGCCTCAATATCAGCAACTAAAGCAATGTGGTCTTGTCGAAATCGTATAATAACACCAACCAAACTATTCATCAGATCTGATCCCTGCAGCAATTGGTTGTTTAACGATGTACTTTTGTATTTGGCAGCACAATCAAATACAACACGTACTTTTCCAGGTTTGTGTTCATTAGTTACTTGGTGATGCGGAAGGTATCACACACGACTTGATTTTTTCTCAATGCCAATTACTTCTCTGCCATATCCTTTCTGTATGTAATCATGTACAGTTGCGGTGTACATTTCGTGAAGTTTAGAGTCACGTGACAATTTACGATGCAAATGCTGTAATCGGGCCTGTGCTAGCGGTGAATTATTCGGTAGTCTTGTATTTTCCTCTCGTCATGGTAATCCAAGTTTATAATGTCCATCATCGTAAACAATCGTTGATTCCATAGCTTCTAACGTACACTTATCCTCAACTGACATACATGTTTTCTCTACGCCAGACTTGTCTCCAAATTCAGTTGTCCAAAGACGTTCCAACTGCTGCTGAAAAATATCGTTGCTAGATTGTTTAAAATTAAAAAAATCTCATCCGTAGTCCTTGTAGAGCTTATACGTCCACTTACAATCCATTCGAGACGTATTGCAGATGGATCCTGGGAGTCTCCAGAACGCACCTCAATCGGAATATGGGCCGCTGGTACATCAGTTCCTATCAATAGGAGAACATCGTTGTTGTTTATTTCGAGAATACGAATATCAGACAAATACGGAAATTTATCGAAATCTGAGCTTTTAACGGCTGATTGAGTTGAGATTGACATTTTACTAACCATACCCTATTTAGATCAACTATGTTGTCCCCTTTCATTGACTGTACCTGCATATCAACCTCTCGCCGCCCTTCCTATCGGACCTCCTGTGAAGTCGCGGTAGTCATTTGAAACGTGACCGGCCTACTCTCTGTTCCTAACATTTGTATTAAGCGTTCGTCTCACAGTGTTTTATCTGCCCCGTCGTCTACTAATGCTTAAGTTTCGCAAGTGTTGATGTTCGCGCCTCTGGCAATTACTGGTATTATTCCTAAGCAATTCTTAATAACTGTTCCGGTTGATTAACAATTGACGCTTACATTCGTAGCTGTGTGATCAGTGGACTTAACCCAATTATGTAGCAAAATATTATGCTTGTGTTTACAATCTGAAACAGTGCATACTTAAGGTTTTCTACAATCTCTGGAAAAATGTTTACCCTTTAAACAATTGTAGCATAATTTCAATTTACTCACAAGTATGAGTCTATCTTTTAAGCTCATTGTCTTAAACTTTTCACAATTTTCTATGTACCTACATGTACCATTACAACAAAGACACTTATGCTCATGTTTGACATTTTCACCTGTATGTAAATTATTTGTGGCAAATGTCGAGACTTTTTCTCTGACAATAACATATTGCTTCCTATTCATGTTACTTGAACCTTTGTTATCAGACTTTTCTTTAGCAAGATCAAAACCATACTTAGACGCAGCTATGCGCGATTTCTGATCAATACATTTTGTCAAATCAGCAAAACGTGGTTCTCTACCTGTAATGGAATTTGCGACATCTACCCATTTTACTCTTAAATGCATTGGTAACCTTTTCACAATTTTTCTCAAATTACCTGAATTATCAATATCAGAAACAAAACCCAACTGTGATAAAATAATTTCACATTTTTGCATGCCAAGTGCTAACTTTAACAGTGATTCTAAATCATATGCCTTTATCTGTGTACCATAGACCAGTTTTCCTATATAAGAACTAGCTATTATGTGTGATCTACCATAACGAGAATGCAATATATACCTAGCATGCTTATAAACATCTGTTGGTTCTAACAATACACAGTCTTCAATAGAAGACTTTGCTTCCCCTTTACAATACTGTATTAGATAACTTAACCTCGTTTGATCATCACTCACTCTACTTTCAACATTGGTTTCAATGTTCGTTATAAATTTACAATAGTCTATTGGTTTACCATCAAATGTCAACAGTTCCGGTTTTGGTAGATCAAACCCCTCTTGTAGAGTAGATGCTAGTCGCTGGAATGCTGAATCAATACTGCTGATGTTGGACTGTGAACTTCCGCTGTGAACTCGCACTTCGCTTCCGAATCTGTCCTCACTACCGTCGCCGTTATACCTTGAATATTAATGTGACTATTTTTGAAATTGTTATTCCTGCTTGAACACATGGCCACGTCTGTACTTGTGCCTTTATTTTGATTTGCGTTTATAGTTTCATTGTCTTCATTAAATGTTTCTTGCCACACTAATTCTTCCAATTTTGCTTCTTCGAGTTCACTTGGTTTTTCTAACAATTGTTCCTTCATTTCCAATTCCCCTCTTTCGCGCTCCAACTTTAGTTTTTCTTCAGCTGATGTTCCGCTTTCAATCGGTTCGCCCTCGCTGTCCTCAATTTGGCTTTTGATGAAGAAGAACTTGTCGTGGTAGAACTTACACGGCTACATACCTCCTCATCATCGGTCACTTTCCCCTTTATCCATTTGGAAAATATTTCCCGGAACTCCATAAGCTTTTTCTTGCAGCTATCAAAGTTCATCTTTAAAGTTTCGACTATACCTAAATCATCTCAAATATCCAAACACTCCATGTGTGCTGTTTTATATAATAGCTTAATTATAACTTAAATGATTGTACAATTAACATTTTATTCTAACAGTAGTAAAATAAATTGCTTCTATTTGTATTCTTTATCATTCTAATGTGAGTACTCTGATTTCTACACTTTTTTGTCCATTCGTCATATTGCTTTATAAATTGAATTTTCTCTAGATATGAGCAGTTTAATCTTGATATTTGGTTATTTAATCTCTGTAACTTTATTATATTGTCAATACGGAACAAGTTGAACTGAGAGAAACATATAGGCCGTCGCCAGCAATTAAGAGGTGGGAATATCTAGAAAGATCAGCAGTGTGTGGATTCACATTGAAAGAGTCGTCGGACGAAGTCGGCGATTGAATTTTCATCTTTTGACAAAATACTGCAAGTGTTTGCGTCCCTCACTAACTCACTATTCTTAGCGAGGAAATTGTCTATTCAGAAAATTAAGTGACAATGCATACGACTCTTTTCAAATTGTTTTTTTCATTATTTATATTGTGCCTTACTTGTGCCTTACTTGTAAAGGTGCATGGAACTTCCCTAACCAGGTTTTCGTCGGTTTTTAGTGTGGTTCGTGTTACCCGATCTTTATTTTTATGTGTATGTTTTGTAGATCGTTGTTTGTCCTTTTGTACCTTTCTTAGCCATTGTGTTGTCTGTTCTTCGATATGCGGATTCTTATTACCCCTTTGGTATCTTCAAACTGTCTTGTGGAATTGTTTTTGTAAATGTATACCATTCGTTCGTGAAAAAAAATCCAAATGCACCAAGTGTATATATCATAAGTGTGACCGACCTTGCGTAAAATAATCAATACTTTTGCCGATAAGAATCAGTGTGTGTATGTATAAAGGGTTTTATTAGACTGTCAATCTTTGTTTATATAAGTTGTTAAAGGAGAACAAAACCAACCGATGATTTGTGGTTTTACACAATTTAGATCTAATAACAAATGAAAATATGACGTTTTTAAAGAAATGTTTTACAAGGGTTGATGTTAAAGCACGTTTATATCTTATTGATTTTAAATTTCCCGGTAAGCATGCAGGGTGCTATTTATCCCTTATCAGTGACGTCACTCCATCTATTTCGATTTACCTGTTCAGCTTCTGCATCAAAACAATAATATAATTTTTGGAATTCCGTCATAATGGATATAAATTCTAATGAAATAGGGTTAGTTGCATATAATTTTGAACCTGAATATTCAGAAGAAGAAATAACGAGTCGTAGTCAACATTCAATCGCTGAAGCTTCATCACCTCCAAGGAATGTGTTTGCTGTAAGGAAGCCGATTCTGTTTGCCTATTTTGGATGATCATGAATGCATCACGCAACTTGACAGCTATGACACTTTGATCCTTAATCCTGACGTTTTATCCATTACTTTCATCCAAATGATGAAGTTTAAAAGACAACGTGGTCGTTCCCCCGATGAATTAAGCAACATGTAAGGATGATGTTTTTAAATAACTCTATTATTACTAGAATTTATCAATAACTCGTAATCCGATTGGATATCGTCACTTGTTCTACGTCATTCAAAGGGAATTTATAAATCGATATTTCCGTTTACCAGACTACTTTTTCCCCGGTCATTCCACGCGTATAAATCTACGAGCAATGATACTAACAAGGATCTGCCATCTTGAAAATGTGAAATTCTACATGTCATATTTACAACAATACACAAAAATATTTAAAAAGCTCACCTTGAACACTTATTTGAGTTACATTGTATCAAACTTGAAGCGTACACGAAGCCAAATAACGTCTAATCTTTACGTTTCAAAGTGGAAGTCTTCATGTGACGCCAATGACGTCATGTTAGTTATGTTCCAAAGTCGTCAATAACATTTCGCGGATTTTGTTTCAGTTTACAATCATGTGTATTGTATGTCCATTGTTTGAGACTCTACTTGGGTATTTCTTTAATAGTATTTAGATTAGAAAAGAAACACGATGTCCAAGAATAAGAATTATAAGGATTAAACACTGTGTTTTTAGGAAATTATGTATGTATAAACTCCGGCAGCTCACTCACAAACTTTACATAAAGTCCTTCGGACTTTATTCAGTTTGTGAGTGAGTTGCAGGAGTTTATACATAGATAATGTCCTAAAAAAACAGTGTTTAATCCTATATTAAAATGCATCTCGACTCATGTACAACATATAATTACATCTCAAATATATAAATTCCGCAAGTGGTCATTCCAAAGTTTACAAAGTTTTCGCTTCTCTGTCGAGATTGTTGGATCTGGAATCTCAAAAAATCTTTTTGCACTCTTCCCTCTGGTGTTTGTACAATTAATAGCTTCACATGAGGGCATGGTAAACTTTTAAAATGCTGTTACCTGTTTACTAACGTATTATTTGTCCATCAGCTATTTACCTATTAACCGGAATAGATGGAGTGCCGTCTTACAATATACTTTATGTGCTCTTCAATTCTAGAGAGTTCCACAAAATGTCTAATTCCATAAGAAGGCGGGAAATTCAAAATTCGTTTTTTAATCCCCTTATACTTTTCCTGGAGATGAAATATTATGCTTGTTTGATGTGAATATTACCTCAAGACAACTATACTTTTGCTTTTTAATTAAATATCTGGATGGTTTTGATTTCCTTTAATGATTGAAATAAAAAGAAAAGAAACAATGAAATGGATTTGTCAATTTTAATCACATCAAGAATAATCTGATTAACAATAAATTACAATATAATACTTATGAAAAAATGTATCTAACAACACACATGTTTATGAGCACTAGTTTTAACTTTTAATATCTTTTAAAACTCGTCAAATTCTTCATCGGTGTTGTCTTCTGTGAATAGATGGTACATATCACGCAGAATAGAAAGTGGGGTGTCGTCTTCATCATCGTAGTATATGTCTTTATCATCATCTTCATTCTCGCCGTCACGTTCATCTTTGTCTTGCCATACACAGTCGTCTTCTGATCCATCTAATGCTTTGATTATGATGTCTGGACTGAGTTCCTCCCATGCCTCCGTAACCCATGTGCAGATTGTTGTTAACTCAGCTTTGCGCATACGCCTACCAGCGGTAAATGAATGGTTGTATGAAGATATCGATTGACCCCATGCCTGTCGAAGTGCTGCTTTCATCTGTTTGCTTACGCTTACATCTAAAGGCTGCAACATCGATGTCATCCATCCGGGTTTAATGGATAAATCGGTACGTTCTTCTTCCAACTGGGTCTTTAGGTTTTCTGTACGATGACATCTAAAGGCGTCCAGTACAAGCATACTACGTGTCAAACCAAGCCCAGGCCTCCTACCCAATACTCTCTGCAGCCAGTCTCTCAATATTTTGTCATCAAAGCAGCCGTTTTCGTTGATTTGAACTATTACGCCTTTTGGAAATGGCAACTTTGGTTTTTCTTTTAAATGCGATGCATGGCGGTAATTTACCACCGTCTGATGTGCAGGCCAACATCACCGTGAAAGGAGTCTCTTATGTCATCAACCTACTTTATATTGTAGAAATCGTACTCGGTAGTTTTTATTTTGAGTTTGAAGATAATAAACCCAATTCCCGCTACACTATAACTGAACATGATTTCATTCTAAATAAAGCTGAAATGTTATACTGCCAACGTGACGCTAAGCAGTAAGCCAATAAATATATACAGTCCAACAGAAGTTAAGCACCACCTGACTTGTTTCAATAATATCTTTTCTAATAATGAACTTATTTAATCGGTTTGCTGTTTTCGTTATCTGTACACACATACTTACTTACCTGTGAAACAGGTTATTGATATATTTTTATGTATGTGTATATGACAGGGTGTGTAAAGTGCCACGTGTACTTTTCAACATTTGTGTTTGCGAACGAAAGCTGATTTTTTTGGGTAGAGTTTTAAGTTTCATTTTCTATTGGTTTGGTATGGTGCGGCGAAAATTAACCATACCAGAAAGGTAACAAGCTGTTGGCATGCATACCGCTGGTTTTAGCCATAGAAGGGTGGCAGACCACTTCAGGTTTAACCAGTCCATCATTGTACGACTGCAGCAGCGTTTTCGTCAAACGGGGAATGTTACTGACCGTCCACGTGCAGGTAGACCTAGCAAAACGACGCCGAGAGAGGACCGGCTCATATCCAGATGGGCGTGGCAACGGCCGTTCAGTACAGCTGGTGCAGTTTGTGGTAATTTAGCATTTGGAGGCCACATTAACACACGCACTGTAATCAGACGCCTCCATCATCAGGGAATGCGAGCGCGACGACCCATAAAACGTCCACAGTTGACATTACGTCATCGCCATGCTCGATTTGACTTGTCACATGATCATTTGGGGTGGACTAATCGCACATGGAGACGGGTTCACTGATCTGATGAAAGTTGTTTTTTGTTGCGCTCTACCGACGGTCGTGCAAGGGTTTTACCCCAACGAAACATTTCATTTCAGAACAACCACATTTTGGGCACAACTGCTTTTGGGAGTGGGGGTCGAACTGTCTAGGGTTGTTTTTCCTTTTACTGCAAGTTGGACTTGTACGTTCTTGATGGTAATCTGACAGGTCAAAAATACCGTGACAATGTGCTCGCTCCACGCGTAGTCCCCCATTTCGACAATCATGCGTTGGCTGACAGGTCAATGTTCATGGACGACAACGCTAGGCCACATAGAGCCCGAATTGTACAACAGTTTTTATAGCAGGAGACTGTTCAGACAATTCCATGGCCTGCGATGTCGCCAGACATGAACTCTATAGAACATGTATGGGAGTTTATTGGCCGAAAAATTAACCGACGCAATCCAAAATGTCAAAATATTGACGAATTAAGAACTGCTCTCTTACAGGAGTGGCAACAGTTCCCCTTAGAATGGCCTAGGCGTCTTGTGCGAAGCATGACAAGGCGTGTTACAGAAATTCACAATAAACGCGGTGGATATACTCGTTATTGATTTGTATGCCTAATGCATACGCACAATAGTTGCATTTAAAAGTTCTTAAAATCTGAAGACTCTGCATTTTAATGCAATGTTAAAAACTTCCATCAACGACAAACTGGTTTTACGTTTTTCCAGCGCCTGTTTTGAACCCCATTTTTGCCTCGTCATAGTCAAGTCTTTCAGGATGATAAATACTTCGTAGATTGGTAATTTAAGAGCCCATGGTGTAGTCTTTTAAGAAGTGTAAGAACAAAGGTGATATCCATTTTTTTGTTTTAACAGTATTGATGTACAAAAATATATCGATAAAAATATAGGGTGGTGCTTCACTTTTGTCGGAGTGTATATATGAAAATCCCCTTTAATGGTATCATGAGGGGAACAATGACTGACAAATATTATTTGCAATGAATTGTTTTTGGACAATTTTTGTTTCAATGAATTCAACAATATTAAATGATAATTTGTTTCTTCTCGGTTCGACTACGCATTCCAGTTGCGAATAAATACCGCGTTGCATTGTGTAAAAGTTTGCGTCCCACATGCCTAAACGACAACGAAGGAAGACAAAATAATGAGCGTAGGAGCGTTGAATTAAGAATAATAATAGAAGATCGAAAGTAAGCTTTGGATAATAATTAATGTATTGCAGCAATTCTAATGGATCTATCAAAGGCAATTGACTGTCCACACACACAGTTTACTAATGTTAACATTAAAAGCTTATGGTCTGTCAGAAAATTATCTAATATATATAAGAAGTTGCTTAGAAATCAGAAGACAACATATTAAAATTTGTAATAACTACAGTAAATGATTGACATGTATGATTGTGTGTTACGTCAAAAGAAGTTTTCAAAGGAAGAACCACTAAAACACCCCTGATGGATTGTGTAAAAGAAGATACAAAGATAAAATCCATCGAATATGGTGCCATGCTTAAGAAAAAAACATATTTTAATCGCCGCTTGATGCGACTACATGGCCAGGGTATTTGAGTTAGGATAATCGGGGTGGTATCACCAGTAGTTGAAACTCAAGGGACTGAGGGAGAGCCGGATCACGAGCTGTCGTCAGATGATGACATTGCACAATCCGATCCTGGAAGCCTAATAGGAGAGATCAGTGATAGCTTAGATGAGGATGGTAGTGTGTGCGGGATCATCGACAAACAAGCAGAGGCGAGTGGTAATGTTAGTCAACAAGACAAAACACCAGAGAATAATATTGAACAAGGTAGGACAATAAGAACACGTTTTTCGCCAACTCCTGTATGCACACCAGTAAAGCATGTAATGCAATTAGAGATGACGAAGCCCCTCTTGAGAAAATTACAGGAACAGATTTAACACATGCTCCTAACTTGATAAGAAAATGGAGAGGTTGCTTGGCTTTATTGTGCTTATGCAATGCATAGTAGATGTATCACATAATCTACATCATTTTTTTAGCCGATTTGCATGAACCGGAAGTGATCTTTATTGACCTTTGTCATCAAGTACAGACAGGAGTTAGGTGATGCACTTTTCACCATTCAAAATATTAAACATATGTGTTTTCAAATAATGTCACCATCCATAAAAGGCCTGAAATTATTTTGACATTTTTGGTTTCAATGAATACAACAATAATATGAGACAGGCACAACCTGTTTGAAGGACGAAGTCCTATAATGTTTAGAAGGAGGAATGAGAAGGGAATGCATTATTTTTTTCAAGTATTTAAAAAAAAATAGTTTTTTTATTTCGCTGGATTGTACCACCACCAATAGTGACATTTACCTGTGATTGCAGGGTGCTGCGAGTAAACGGAGGAATTTACTTACAACATCAACAACAAATGGCTGTTCCGTTCATTTAACCTACGCGCTCTTCCGCCGATAATCTCGTAGATAGAGATATTTTTATTAGAATTGTATTTCAAGTTTGTTTTGATTTTGCATAGAGTAAATAATTAATGAATTGGGAATTTTTCATTGAAATATATTTCTTTTCCGTTTCTAAATATCAATTGATCTATATTTTTAAACTTCTGGTGAACAGATTTGTGGCTATCAATATTCCTATGAAAACTCATATAGTTAAAAGGACCTCGTCCTTTGTTAAATTATAATTTGTTTCTTCACGGATCGACTACGCATTCTGGTTGCAGATAAATACTGCGCTGCATTGTGGAACAGTTTGCGTCCCACATTCCTAAACGACAACGAAGGAAGACAAAATAATGAGTGAAGGAGCGTTGAATTAAGAATAAGAATAGAAGATTGGAAGAAAGCTTTGAATGATAATACATTTATTGCAGCAAATCTATCAAAAGCATTTGACTGTCCACACACACAGTTTACTAATGTTAACATTAAAAGCTTATGGTCTGTCAGAAAATTCTCTAATATATATGTAAGACTCAGATCGACGTTCGGACTCAAATCGACGTCCAATCCTCAAATCGGCGTTCAATTCTCAAATCGACGTTCAATATGACGTCACTGATGTATACTCCAAAATACGTCACACCCGTTAGGACATGGTTTTGAGAGAATGATGGAGAAGGGACAAGACCAGATTCAGAGTACATTGTACATTTAGACAATATAGGTAATGGTGTCTTTTTATATGAAATTTATTGGGATGAGGCTAAGCAACAGGGGTACTGCGAGGCTCTGCCGAGCAGTCCCCCTGTTTCGTGACGAAGACAATTAAATATCATATAAAAAGACATCATACCTATAATTTTTTATTTTGCAATACTATATTTTTTCTCACTGTTTTCTATATAAAAAAAAATTAAAATTCGTATTCTCCGTCATGGGCCCCATTTAAAAAATGCTTTATACAGGACATTGTCCAGTATCAAGCAAAAATTCCAAAAAGGGGCGTGGCCTAACTGCTTTATACAGGAAATTGTCCAGTATAAAGCAGAAGTTTATACGACCCCTTTATCAATGCTGTAAAGTTACCAATTACAGTATAACCTACTTTAGCGGACCCTAATCCTAATCTTAACCCTAACTTTCGTCCTAATCCAAAACCTAACCCAAACTCTAACCCTAACCTTAACCCTAACCCTAAACCTAACACTAACCCTAAGCTTAACCCTAAGCCTAACCTTAACCCTAACCATAACCTTAACCTTAACCTTAACCCTAACCTTAATCCTAACCCTAAGCCTAAACCTAAGCCTAAACCTAACCCTAACCCTAACCATATGCCTAACCCTAACACTAACACTAACCCTAAACCTAAACCTAAACCTAAACCTAACCCTAACCCTCACCCTCACCCTAACCCTAACCTTAACCCTAACTCTCACCCTAAGCCTAAACCTTACCCTCGCCCTAAGCCTAACCTTATCCCTAAATAATATTAATGAATGGGAAAATGCTTTAAGAACACAAAACAAAACAACAACTTTAAGAAACAGATAAAAAAAAACACGCAAAACAAAACTGTCATTACAATTATTTTTGACGGCAAACTTTGATCGTACTTTGTAAACGGACCTATTGTAGATATGCGAGTTTGGAAAGGACGCCGATTTGAGAATATTCTAAAATTAGACCGTGATTTGAGATAATGACGTCAGTGGACGCCGATTTGAGGAGTGGACGTCGATTTGAGTCCGGACGTCGATTTAAGTCTATCATATATAAGAAGACAACGCATTAAAATTTGTAATTACTACAGTAAATGGGATGCATTATTTAAAGTGGTGCCATAGGGTTCAATACTAGGCCAAGTACTATTTAATGTTTTTTTAAATGATATGTGTCACTTTGTTCAAGATAGTACTATATATAATTATGCAGATGCCAATACCTTTTCTTACTATATATTTTCTTACTATACTAATATAAACACAGTAGTTACAACTCTAGAAAATGATAGGGCATAAACTTATTAAGGCTGGTTTTCAAAAAAATGAATGAAAGCAAATCCGGATAAATTTCAGACTATTGCCATTCGTACTGAAACAAATAGTCACAATTTATCTTTTGATTTAAAAAGAAATACAATTACATGTGAATAAAATGTTAATCTTTTAGGTGTAATCATCGATTCTAAATTTAAAAAAATCAATTCAAACATGGAACGGCAGCGAAACGAGAACACCATATGGCCGAACGTACGATGCGGAAGACCAAGCTGACAATCAACAAAGAGATCTACCAAGAACAATGTATAATTTCAAACCGATTATTGCTTTAATGTAAGAAAGACTTCTATTCGAACAAAATAGCTGAAGTTGGTAGTGACCAGAAACAACTCTACAGACTCACCAATGTTCTAATTAGTAACAAACGCGAAGTGTTACTGCAATCTCATCATATCAAACAGCAATTGTCAAATACTTTCGGTGAATTGTTCATGGGGAAAATCGAAACAATCCGAAATAAGTTATGTGCATCTGGTGACATGGACAACTGTGATATACTTAGAGCTGATGTGAAATTTGAAGGAGTTCCACTCACTATTTTTTCACCTGATTCCTACATATCTTCTAAAAACTTGTTTAGACAGCATTGTCCACGTTATAACAGCAATTGTAAATATATCTGTTACTGAAGAATTTGTTCCAAAGTCGTTTAAGGAGGCTATTGTACGATCACTTCTAAAAAAGCCAGGTTTGGATAAAGATGTGCTGAAAAATTACCGTCCTGTATCAAACTTATCGTTCATATCACAGATTCGTGAAAAGGTGGTATATTCACGTCTTGAATGTCATTTACAGCCAAATTCACTCTTAGATGATCTGCAATCTGCATACCGTACCGGCCATTCAACTGAAACGGCTCTTTTATGCGTTCATCATGATATTACATTAGCACTGGATAACAACTCTTGTGCCGTTCTAGTTATGTTGGATCTGTCAACTGCTTTCGACGTAATATATTACAAAATTCCTTTTCAACGTTTTGAATATTCCTTTGGCATTAGTGGACCGGCTTACCATGGCTTAGATCGTATTTAACAAACAAAACTCAGCGTATTGCGATTGGATCTGTTTTTTTATAATGATATGCACCTAACATACGGTGCGCCACAAGAATATGTATTAGGCCCCAGACTTTATTGTCTGTTTTCGAATCCGATCGGTGAAATATGTCGACAGCATGATATGGATTACCACTGCTATGCAGTGTATCTTGTAATTGAACATCTAGATAAGTGGACTGACATATCAAGTCACATTGAAGCGTGTCTAACTGATATCAGCTTTTGTTTTTAACCGGGAATAAAATCGTTATCTACGTGTCTACCCGTGGGCATTGGGATTGTACCACACTTCAGCACCACTGTGCAACCTTTGGCTTCGCTTCAGGCTATACAGAAGTGCTTCAGTGTGGTACAATTTCAATGCCCTTGGGTAGACACGTAGATAACTTATAATGCATTTTATAAATACATAATACATGCTACTACAAAAGCGATACATACCTGTAAAAATGAATTTGACTTTGATCAAAGGGGTGTAATTTCTTTCTTTATGTTAGTTACTAACAAGGGAGAGTACGCTATTACTTACTCAAAGTAAACAAACAGTGACACGGTAGAAAGGGGTGAGAACAAGAGTCAAACGCCATGAAAGGTGATCGTTAAATCGTTAGCTAGCAGAATATTATACATAGATTAATTTTAGAACACTTGTGAAGTGCTATCGTGGTTTTATTGATGAGAATACATTCTGAACTGTGGTGAAGAGCTATGAATAAATTTTTTTCCGGGTAAATGTGCTTGATTTTTTATCTTAACTTGTATGGGGAGTTTGGCGGGGGGTACAAGACTAATAGAATCTAACACCGGTGACAGATCGAGATCGAGAAATCTCAGACACCCAAGGGTAAGATTTCAATCGTTCTCTGAAGAGGCTTGCCGAGTCAGAGAACGATTGAAATCTTATCCGAGGGTTTCTTAGATTTCTCGATCTTGACCTGTCATCGGTGTTTGATTATTTTTCTTACAGACATCCCCCAATATTTTTTTCTTTGCGGTGAAATTTTGTTAGGATTTGTGTTATTCTGTCACATATCATGAAATGAATATATTTGCCAATGAACAAGCAAGTCAACATTTTATGGAACAATTTGATTAGGTAAATACATATAATTTTATTTTCACCGACATTTCCCTGACCTACATTTGACTTTTGAGAACTACTTTATCCTCTGTGTAAGAAATATAGGGTATAACACCGGGAGAGGTACAATATAGTAAAATCTCTGACACCCGAGGGTAAGATTTAAACCGTATCGGACGATGCTTGTCTGAGTCTGATACGATTTAAATCTTACCCGAGGGTGTCACAGATTTTACTATCTTGCACCTTTTACGGCGTTTGACTCTTTTTCTTACCCCTTTCTACCGTGTCAATGTTTGTTTACTTTGTGTGTAGTTTTGGCGCATTCATTTGCGAACGGTATCACAGGATCAAAATGCCATGTAGTAAAATAAAACAAGATTTTCATTTTACAGCTTTAAAGAGGATCAAAATAACAAAGTTAACAAACTTGTGATAGATTCTACAATAACAAAATCTTACACCTTTTACGATGTTTGCCTCTTTTTCTCATCTCTTTCTATCGTGTCAATATTTGTTTACGTTGAGAAAATATAGAGTGCTCTCCCTTGTTTGGTAACAAATGTAACTAACGTAACAAACGTACATAAAAAAATTACCTCCTTTTGACCAACGTCAAACAACTTTTTTACAGGCATTTATCGCTGTTGTAGTAGCATTTATAATATATTTATAAAATACATTGTGAAATACATTTAAAATACTACCAAGACACTATAAATCGACAATTTAATTCAACACTGGAAAACAATTTTGCGGGAAAAACGGCGTGTAGGTTGTCTTACCCTGGAGCCGGGGTAAGATAGAAAAAAAATGTCACCTAAGTTAATGGACTACTTTTTCCAAGGGGTCAGAAAAGAATATCTTCCACCCCTAAGAATATGAACGGGCTTATCTTTTCAGCAGGAAGAGAAATGTAGCTCCATATTATATATATATGTAATTTGTATTTCGTACAAACCTTCACTGCACTACAATTTAAAACACATATAATATATGAGCATTTGCATTTTACTCACATGTGGAAAGCTCTTGCATGGCCGCATAATGCCATTAAGAGTAGAAATTTGGGCCCATAGAACTAGCTTAGCCCTGCCACTTTGTATTGAACTGCCTGTACCAGACCAAGTGAGCGATTGTACGCAAGGGTTATCGGGTTTTCCTCATCCTATAATTTTGATATTTGATTTAGGAATTGTTCAGACAGCGTGACATTATTTGTTTTTCATTTTATTGACGTAGACATTTTTTACTTTTCAAGTCCACAAACTCTTTTAAAACAATAGACACTGGCACGAAACTTAAAGCAAGCAATGATTACATTTCTGTAAATTTGGGTTTAGGATCAAACGATTCAAAATAAAATACATCGATTATGAACGCTGAACCTTAGATATTTTAACATAGTTCGCAGTTCTTTGTAATCAAGATATAACATAAACAAAATAAAATTTTAATAATATTTCTTTTATTATGATTGTATCCGTCATCTACGGGCCGCTATGCTTGCAGTGCTTAGGTGGAGGTGGAGGCGGAGGCGGAGCTGTTGTTACATCGTTGAATTCTCCTTCTATGTTCCCATTATCTTCGCAAAGAATTGGATCAACAGCAGTTGAACTAGGTGTGCAACCCTCTGGAATATTGCATTCAGGTCCTGTTTGATTTTCTGTAAATTGTTAATAACTGATGACCACATATTTCTGTGCAATATATTTAATAATTATCAAACAATCATCGTCAACAATATAACATTGCTTGCTCGCTTGATTGTTTGTTTGTTTGTATATTGTTTTTCAAACCAATTTTAAGTATGTCGGAACAAACATTTTTTTTTATCATGATTAACATTGTTTATCAGTATACTTTGATATATGATATCTATTTTCTTGTTGCATGAATTATGTTTACACCTTTTCTTATTAAATACAAGCAGGTCGAACTTTATCATTGCAAAACAGAAATGTCGCATATATTGTATGGTATTATTATGAAATAATGCTTAAACGACATACTCGGATAATCGTAATTATGTTGATAAAGTTTTAGAACCAACCAAATGCAAATTCTTGACTCGGACCGGTGTGATAAAATATTAATTTTTGCTTGGTTTAGTTTTATGATGCTTAACGCCACTATCAACAATATTTCAGTTATAGCATGGCGGTCAATTTTATTGGTGGGGAAACCGGAGTACCAAGAGAAAACCACCAACTAGTTGCAAGTAATTGACAAACTGTATCACATAATGTTGTATCGAGTACACCTCGGCTGACCAATTACAATACAATATTTATAAACGACGTATTATATTAATTATATTGATAATGTTTTAGAACCATTAATTGCATATTCTTGACTCAAACTAGTGTAGTAATATATAGATATTTTAGTTTGGTATATTCTCATGAATTATATGAAAATCAGAATATGGCTGATTCTCCAACGGTACCATATTAGGAAATTATTATAAAAATCATGATTAAAATCAACGATATACTTCCGTTATTTTGTCTTTCAAATATTAAATATGTATCATGATATTTGTATATCTACCGAATTATTTCATACTTACGGGCAACAGTATCTAACGCTGAAAATGTAATTAAATATATATATCAAAATGATAACCAACTTTCCTATAACTTCCCAGGTTTGCTTTTCCCACACTATA
>MJUT01016440.1:49144-74716 GCA_002080005.1 Gigantidas platifrons
ATGTTTTTTATCGAGCTGACATTAGGAATGTAAGGGTAAGATTTTGTACAAGTCATAAATATTCCAACACCACTGTCTGATCATTTCCAATAAGTTGTCCCTTTTCTTGGTTCACTTTTACGATGCTTCATATACATGTATTACTAGTATTATAAATTACTTTTTACATAACTCGTATGTTTAAACTTACTTGACTATTAGAAAGCGACCAACGATTTGGAAGCACTCGTAATTCGTCATAGCATTTGGAGTTTGTTGGCTGAATGCAGTTCCCGACTCACTGAACCTCCAAAAGCCATTTATACCATCACGAAAGACTTTATTATGCCAGTTAGATGGTAGCGTACAATTTTGACCTTAAAACAATGCAGATAATTATAGTGTGTGCATATCAAATTTTGGCAGCCATCACGTGACAGTTATCCTGTCCTAAATAATAGGATACTCTATAATGTTTTAACATAGGAGTCAACGGGACACAATACATAACAATTGCTCATAGACCAATACAGTTAGCATAAATGTGGTCCTTTTTATATATCTGCAATATTTCATCTTTTTTAAAATATGTTCCATCAACAGTGAACATTCGAAAGCAAGTACGTCAAAATCTTAATTGACCATGTCAGACTGTATCAGTCATACTTAGCTTTGATAACTCTTATTACGATCTAGTTGTCCGTAGCATAATAACGAAATGATATTACAACAGTTACATAAAATTGTGTTAAACTATTTAACGCTGTTTTATGTGTTTTTTTTCAAATGACATACCATTTGGGTCAAGAAAAGCATATCTTTGGGCCAAATAAAAGAAACACTTGAGCAAAAAAAAAAAATTGAGCCAAACTTAAATCAATACGTGTTATATATATACTATAATGATTTTCGAAATGTATTTTTATATATGATTCTGATTTGATTTAATTTGAGCTTCAGCCAATTTATCTACCTACACTACAGGTTGAAAGCGTGTTTCACTTATGTACTCGTTCAAATCATAATATGCACATTGTCCACACATCGAGTCTAGTGTGAGCAGAAAAACATTCTACCCAAACAACATGTTGAAAGCGTGCTTCGCTTATGAATGTATTCAGACAAATCTTATATAAGTAACATAGCGGTTTATTTTGATAAGAAACATGAACTGCTTATCCTTCTCCAGCACCGTGTTACTCAACATGTTAGTTTTCTATGTTATGTTGTGTTGTGTTTTGTTTTGGGTTTTTTGGGGGTTGGTTTTTTTGTGTTTTTTGTTTGTTTGTTTGTTTGTTTTTTGTTGTTGTTGTTTTGGTTTTTGCTTTGGTTTGATTTTGTTTTGTTGTATTTCCCCAATGTTGCCATTTTCTCCAGATTCTTTATTCTTCATTGCGCCTTTTGGGTTTCTCTAACATTTGTTAATCTGCAAATTGTCCAATCTTGCCGGGGAACATTAAGCGGGATTTTAACAAAAACGATGTTGCATTGGATAATGATTAAGGAATGGCAGAGCAAAGAACTGGGGTAGATATTTTCGAATCCAGGTTTCAGTGTTAGAGTAACTGGATCTGACCAACTATAAACAATTTCAACGGAAAATATTGGGAAACTTTGTGTATTGGAACTAAATAATATTTTAATTCAGCAGGAATTCAATTTCATAGGAAAGGATCGAACTGTTATACCGGAAAGGAAAAGAACATTTATGCAAGGGATGTAACTGTAAAGTATATCCCTGTAGTTCAAGGAGCGGTCATCAAAATAATCAGTTTTACAATACAGTTTAATGGGCGGAATCGCCGAATGCGCCTGCAATGTCATGATAAAATTCAACATTTTCAAATATGGATTGATTGAATTATATGCATGACTGACAATGGTCACAATAAAATTGTTCATATTAAATAAGGGTAATAACAAAATTACCGAACACAGATTATTAGCAGGGCTGTAGGATTCTGTATAGCACTAATAGTAAACCATATTCACCTTTTTGACATTTTTGTTACATTAAAAATCATCATAGAATATTTTATTATAAATATGCATCGTTTAATCGTAACATAGAAATGTACATGAAATAAATGTTAAATGAGAAACCACTATTATATCATGTTAATAAATAAATGTTAAATGAGAAACCAATATTTATATCATGTTAATTAATAAATGTTAAATGAGAAACCATCATTTATATCATATTAATAAATAAAATAATAAACAACAATATACCAAAAAAAAGTGGCAACATCGATACTCCTAAACATGCTTAAGCATAATCCTGTTTTCTAATCCTCAATTTATCAGTGTTGTAAGCAGAAAAAAGCAATAATAAAACAATAAAATAGAAAGCTTTATGATATTAGTTTACCTTCTGTCTCTCTAATGATACACAGAGCACAAATCAACAGAAAGGTATGCATGTTGAAAACGTCGTGTTCAATTGAATCAGTCAAATCGAAATTAGGAAACACTTTTTCCTTTTGAAAACAAATAATTATATACTGTACATGTTCTGGTTTTTTTGTTTTTTTTTGAATCTACGCAGTCATTTTAAGGAAGTCCTTTTTCTTTGCAACATATGTTTATGACATTTTATGATAATGTAATATTTTCATGACGCAGACGTCTGTTTTTTTTAATAGCATTGTTGTACGACTTTGATAAATCTATACTCTGTCGTACTGAATATTAATTAATTATATGTTCGTTATGAAAGAATAGTAAATACGAAATAATGCCATTCATAAATTTATAGAAACAGACGTAACAATTTTCAAGCATCTTGATTTGTGGTGAACTGTCAATCTGTGTACAAGAGGCGGGGCTTATGCTACTTTTCCGGAAATCGTGATCATTTTGCGCTTGCATTTGACAATACACCTGTACAAAAACATGGCGATGGATGAAAAAATTACGTCAAGACTCGAGTACACAGAAGTTTTACATTATTAATATTGTAAGTATTTTTTTATTAGAAATTGACCTTCTATTTTATTCCAAGATCCTACATAAATGCACCAACGTTACGTGTACGTTTTAAATGAAATAACCCTTACGCCATAATCACGACCACTCTACTTGAACAGTTTATGATCATGTATCGATGCATACATGTGCTACCCATTTTGTTCAGTGGGTAACAGGTCGACAGTAAGAAAATATTCTTCAATGGTGCAAATTTAGTGTATGGGAGCAAGTCCATGTGACCCGATTGGGAACACATGGTAGTAATACATGACATTTACATGATTCATCAACAGTCTATCATACATGTGTATTTATTTAATTAATTATTTATGAAAACCACGATTTGCCACCAACTTTAAATAAAGGAAAGCTTCATTTCAAGTCGATAAGACATCAACAGATTAATTAGTTTGCCTTCCACTGAGTCAGATACAGGATGTGTGGGGTGGTGGTGGTGGGGGGAGGATCTACGCTAGTTGTAGCTAGGGGCAGCACTGGTCCACAGCGGTCATGTTGCAGGTTCCGATGTGGAGTCCTGGAATGGGTATACTGTCTTACTTCTTACTCTTCGTTATGTTCATGAATTGGGTATCAGGAGATTGTTATTTGTACTACAGAAGAGTGATACAAAAAACTGAAGCTGGGTGCAACTTGTATTCTAAAACCAAAAACTACTGATACTGAACCACCACTTTACCATAAAACTATCTTAATCTATACTCTTGGACACTCAAAATTAAACTAACAGAACATTAAAAGTAAACCAGATATATAAGAAATATAACGCATTTGCCAATCTTTGTCTTTCAACAATTCTCTAAGTTTATTTCCAAATTAAAGGGCCCATTAAGACCATAACAGTAATAAATAAACACAGAAAACAATTACATTACAATCATTGGAAATACATGTGTAAGTGAACAAATGAATGAACGAACACTGTGTAGGGAGGAGAGGGTCCAGCTGTTTAAGGGAAGCAACAACTAACGTTATACATTTATTTTAGATAATCTTCGCAGTTTAAAACTATTACAGAGATAATAACACAAACTAGATATAAAGGTGGTTTCTGTATTAACCATGATCCCAGAAATCATTGCAGACTCATTTAGATTGTATAAATTGTGATATTTGTTGATATTAATAAAGATATCTGTTCTATGGTTTTCGTATAATGGGCATTCCAGAAGGAAATGTATTTCGTTTTCAATAACACCTTGATCACCATATAAACAGAGTCTTTCATATCGAGGTAGTATCTCTTGTTTTCCGGATATATTCTCCATGTCCAAGCATATAAAATTATAATAAATATGTGTCATAAAACTGTCACTGTATAAGAAGTCCACAGATGTTAATGTCCTTGGATCCTGAAATGTAATTTTATAGCTCAATTAAACTAGTTAATGCTTCTGCATCAAAATAATCATTTTAACATCCAGTAGTATCAGAACCATTCAAAAAGGTCGCAATTGATATTATTGGTTCATTGCCGAAGAGCAAGACAGGTAATAGGTACATTCTGACATCCAGAAGCAATTGCTTTATCTACAATAGATACTGAAACTATTGCAGACGAATTGATAAAGATATTTAGTCGTGAAATTTTGACTGACCAGGGTTCAAATTTCACATCGCAATTGATGATGGATATATGTCATTGCTTGTCAGTGAAAAGTTAAAAAGCTCTCCGTATTTCCAATGTGTAATGGGTTAGTAGAACGTTTTAATGGTGTTCTAAAAACCATATTAAAGAAGTATGTATCCAAGCAACCAAATATTTGGGACACATATCTCACATATCTATTATTTGCTTATCGTGAGGTGCCACAAGCGTCAACTTGATTTTCTCCATTTGAACTACTTTATGGTAGGAAAGTCAACGGACCTTTAGGTTTAGTTTATGATACATGAACTGAGTAATACAGAGAGGATGAAAATTTAGTCAATTATGTTCTTGACATGAGAAATAAGATGTCAGCTACGACTGAAGTAGCTAAGCAGAGCATGAGGGTACAACAGAATCGTCAAAAATATTACTATGATAAGAAGTCAAGGATGAGGTCATATTCAGTAGGTGATAAAGTTCTTATACTTTTACCTAGTGACTCTAGCAAGCTGAAAACCCTTTAGAAATAATAAGGAAACTTAATGATGTTGATTATGAAATCAGAGTAGGGGGAAACAAAGGAGTTCAAAGTTATCACGTAAATATGTTGCGGAAATGGGAGGAAAGATATACCACACTTTTCAGTGTGGAAGAACAGATAACAGAGTTTGAACGTTCTAATGATATACCTTGCTTTCAAACCAAAAAGTATCAGACCTAGACGTGGAAAGATATCCACATACATGAATTGTTAACAGATAGACAAAAAAAAGCAAGAGGTTGTTGATCTGCTTATAGAGTTCCAAGATATATTTACTGACCTACCAGGAAGAACTGATAAAATATAACACAATATACAATTAGCAGGACAGGAAAATATCAGCCAAAAGCCGTATCGACTGCCTGAAGCAAAGAAAGAATTGGTACGGAAGGAAATAGACCAGTTGTTAGAATTAGGTAGTAATGTGGAATCTGAAACTTATCTTGCTTCACCGATAGTATTAGTTCTAAAGAAGGATGAAAGTACCAAAATGTGCATTGACTTTAGAAAACTGAACAAAAACAATTAGCAAATTTGACCCTTACCCAATGCCAAGAATTTATGATTTATTAGAGAAAGTCAGTAAATCACATTACATATCCGATCTATATTTTTCTAAGGGTTATTATCAAATACCCCTGTCTAGGCAATCAAGAGATCAAACTGCATTTATTACACCTTTTGGTTTATATGAATTCATAGTTATTCCATTTGGATTTGCCTCTGCACCAGCCACTTTTATGAGGTTTATGGATCGCGTTTTATCAGGTCCTGATGAATATGCTCATTCCTATTTTGACGACACTTCTATATTTAGTAATAATTGGAAAGCACACATTCAACATTTACGTGATGTGTTCACGATAATTAGAGGGGTTAATTTAACTATTAAGCCTAGTAAATGTCATTTACGAGGTAGAGAAGTTCCAGTGGTCGGACACATAGTAGGCAAATGTCAAATTAAGGTACAACCAGATAAAGTAAGAGCTGTAACAGAATATCCAAAGAAGGATGTAAGATCATTTCTAGGTGTGTCTGGATATTACCGTAAGCATATCAAGAATTTTTCAGAATTAGCACTACCTTTAACTGATTTAACAAAAAAGGTAAAGCAACCATTGTAGAATGGAGCGAAGCTTGTAAACAGACATTTAATAATTTAAAGTCCACATTATCCGCTGAGCCTGTGTTAAAATCACCTGATTTTGACAAGCATTGTTATCTACAAGTCGACGCAAGTGATCGAGGATTACGGGCTGTGCTGAGCCAGCTTGATGACAAAGGCATTGACCATCCCATTATGTATCTCAGTCGAAACTTGTTGGACAGAGAGACACATTACCCAACAGTAGAAAAATAATGTTTAGGTATCATATTATGGGCAGTACAACAACTGCATTATTAACTGCTTGGTAGGGAATTTACTATACAAACTGATCATGAGCCTCTGACCTGGTTGGAAACGGGAAAATGTAAGAATCAGAACCTTTTAAGGTGGAATTTGAACATAAACAAGGGAAACTTAACAACAATGCAGATGGGCTCTCCAGGGGATTTTATTGAGGTTAGTTTTCGACTTTGTTTTATTTTTATTTAGTTCTTTTTTTAAGTTGTGAGAAAACCTGTGTTTACTCAAAGGAAGGATGGAGGAGTGTAACAAAGTGAAAACTTATCAAATTATTTGTATGTATATATTTATTATTTCATTAGTCTATGATCTTTAGATGCCATCATTAAGTATTCTACAATCTTTAGAACTAGTGTAAGCAAGGGTAATAACAAAATTACCGAACTCCGAACAATCTTCCAAAGGGAAAGTCAAAACTCATAATCATAGAAACAGACAAAATCAGTCAACAACCGGAAAACTGTGAAAACCGTAATGACCCTGACTTATTACAGGTATTTCTAAAGAAATGGTGGGTTGAATCGGATTTTAAGGCGCCAAACCTCCCGCTTTCATTACGGCTCAAAGGTTCTGGCTGTCACTATAACAGTATTTATCTATCAGTGGGGAATATGCATTATCTCTAGAAGTGATCCGTCAGTTTTGATTTGTATTAACTAGTGGATAAGCGATAAACCTCATGATAACTTAACTTTGAAATTTGATACTTTGGGAATGATGAATTCGGAGAGAGCAGACGTTTTAAAATATTAAGAGAGAGAGATATGTCACTTTTCTATACCATTTAATTACGGTGTTTTACTAACTTTGTTATCCTGAATTGATGTGCAACTTGAGGTTGTGACAAATTGCCCCTTTGGTATCTTTCCTACTTTTGGCCATTGTGTTGTCTGTTCTTCTTCAAAATATTGATTCTGATTGCCCCTTTGGTATCTTCTAACTGTTGACCATTGTGTTGTCTGTTCTTCTTCAATATACGGATTCTGATTGCCCCTTTGGTATTATCAAACCCTTCTTCAGGTGTATGCAGGTCATTTGATTTTGTAAAATTAGGTGACTGTCCGAATTTAATGTATTGCTTTAATGTACGCATTGTTCTGTTTTCCCGTCCTCTCATGTTATTATCTGACTTCCCCACCATCGCATAGTAGCTGTATTAGCGCTTAAAGAAAATTGTTGTATATATGCCCGTAAACGAACTGATCTTTATATTTCATTTTGTGGCTAAAGACTTTGTCAGGGTGGGGGAAGGGGTGATCAAGTGGCTAAGGACTCTGTCAAAGTGGGGTAAGGGGGTGATCAAGTGGCTAAGGACTTTGTCAGATTGGGAGGAAAAGGGTGAACAAGTGGCTAAGGACTCTTACTTGCTACCTTGACCCAACTGACGTATGCTTGCCCACCGATACCCATCGAAGAGCAATGGTATCCAGACACCTAGTCATGGATGCAGGATTACCGGTAAATGGGCTATAACTGTTCGGGTCTCCCCATTGATTTTGGAAATCATGATGCAGCTGAAAAAGAACTGAAACAGACATCAATATCCCATGAACCATTTAATCATTCGTGAGACAAAATATATATTGCACCCTCCTTTCATGTGGCAATCTCATCTTTAGTACATTGGTCCATTCCAGTGCCACATTTTAACACACACCGTTTACTGCTTGCAAGTTGTTTCCGTGAATAAAGTTGAAAGATTGGAAAGCCAAATAATTTAAAGTATTGAGAACAACAAAACCAATATGCCAAAATCAGCTAAGGTCACCTATGCCTGAAATATGGACAGCATACCTATTTTTAGCCTTCATTGTTCAATTATCAGGAAAGTAGAACATTAATTGGCAAATAACTGCCTTTAAACAATTGATGGATGACTATTCGCTTAAATCCTCCCTTTGCTTGCAAAATCAATAGCAACCACATGTTTCAACAAAATCATCAGACGACTTTTCCCTTTATCCTTTATTACAAAAGCTAAATATAGCAGAAGATTACGCTAAAAGGTATGCTCTGTATTAAGGTTATGCAGAAAAGCATTATCCTTCTCTTTTAACTCGATCATTCCATGTAAGAAGAGTCTGAAGATATCAGAATCGGAAAATTGAAGAGGAACATACAACAAAATGGCCAAAAGAAAAAGTACAAAAAACAAACATACACATAAAACTAAAGATCGAGTAACACGAACCCCACTAAAAACCGGGGTTATTTTAGATCTAAAATAATTATCAAGTTATTATAGTACAAGTTGCACTTTTCCGATTTGTTGGATTTTTTTCATTAACACAACTACATTTTTTACACTGGCTACGTTGTTAGGTACAATATGTATATGTAAATGTAAAACAGATGATGCTACTAGGTGTAAACATTAAAATAGATATTGTTACACTGGATGAACTTGTGAATATTATTATATTATGAATCTAAGCTAAATACCATACCAAATCATTTATCTAGTTACTGTTAAAACTTAGGTCAATCTGCCTTGTGCATAGGAAACCGACCTTAGCCAATATTGGCGGGGTCGTCGTGGTCGTGATCGTATTATGGTTGAATTTACAACTACCCGTGCAATCAGTATATATCACCACTAAGGTTGTGAGTTCGAATCCTGCTCGTGACAAGGTGTGCTAGATACAATAAAATGCGATACAGTTTGTCTGTGACTTGAGGCAGGTCCATGGTTTTCTCCGGGTACTCAGGTTACCTCCATCAATAAATCTGACCGCCACATTATTACTGAAATATTGTTGAAAGAGGCGTTAAACGTCATAACCTTAAAAGAAAACCCCAAGTGTGGCAATGCTGTTTAGGCCCTTAGGTTTTCCTGCTCTCAAAAATTATATAGCTTTCCAATATTTTTACTATGATGCCTACCTGATGAAGGCTTTTCTTCCAGAACACGTTAATATCTAGTATACATCTAAAAAAGAATGAAGGGATAGTACACCATACAACGGAGAGAAACCCTCTGTCTATTTGTCCATAATAAAAACTCAAGGTTAAATATCAAAAACACCTGTTTTCTGTTTTTAGCACTGATGATACAATCTTATCCTTATCTTTGTCAATACAAATATTCTCTATTAACTAATAATCGAGTGTTACATTTTTTTAATAGATGCTTATTTGTGTACCTTTAGCCTGATAATATTTGCGGAGAGCATACTTACATCTTGAACGTTGATGGTTTCTGACGAGGTAAAATATATCTAATTCATATCTTATACATATTCAAATTATGTAATGGAGTTTTGCATACAATTGCACAAAGTTTCCCAATTTTTTTCGTTGAAATTGTTTAAAGTTGTTCAGGGCCAGTTACTGTAACATTGAAACCTGGATTAGAAAATATCTACCTCAATTCTTTGCTCTGCCATTCCTTTATCATTATCCAATTGAAGATAATTTTTGTCAAAATCCTACTTAATGTTACCCTGCAAGATTTTAGATTTTGACAATTTGCAGATTAACAAATGTTAGAGAAACCCAACGGCGCAATGGAGAATAAAGAATCTGGAGACAATGGCAACATTTGGGAAATAAAACAAAACAAAAACAAATAAACAAAACATACACACAAAAAACAAAAAAAAAACAAACAAAAAAAAGCAAAGGAAATCGCAACACAACATAACATAGAAAACTAAAATGTTGAGCAACACGGTGCTAGATAAGTGTAAACAGTTCCTGTTTCTTATCAAAATAAACCGCTATGTCGCTTATATCAGATTTGTTTGAATACATACATAAGCTTACAATAAAAAATAAAGTGAGGGAAATGGGGAGTTAATTTTTCTTTCCGTGTGGTCTTCAATATTATATTATAGTTGTCTATTTTCCCTTTTTCAGACTCTGAGCTGGCAAGGCTGAGCTATATATAGTCTTCTCCCAATAACACACTGAAACCAAAGAATGATTTCAACTGTTACCACATTCAGATTATCGGGCACAGGCTTTTTCCTACCGAAGTAAGTTTTTATTTTTGTTCTTATTGTATTTTGATAATGGATTGTTTGTTTTACAAAAGGAATCAAGTGAGGGAAATCGGGAGTTAATTTATCTTTCTGTGTGGTCTTCAATATTATAATATAGTGATCTAATTTCTCTATTTCAGACTCCAAATGGCAACGTTGCAGCATGTTCCTATGCTTCAAACCAAAGAAAACAAGTACGGAGCCAGCTGCAACTCTTATTTCCATTTCTTATTATATTTTAATAATGGGGAGTTTGTTTTATGAAAATAAATATGAGGAAAATGATGTCATATCCGATCAAACTGAATGCTGTCAATATTAATACACAAGTCAGAAAATACGAGTTAAAGTACGACGGGTGCCACTAGTAGAGCAGGAACTGCTTAGCCTTCCGGAACACATGAGTTCACCCAGGTTTTTAGTGGGGTTCGTGTTACTCGATCTTTAGTTTTATGTGTATGTTGAATGTGTATGTTTGCATTTTTGTACTTTTTCTTTTGGCCATTGTGTTTTCTGTTCTTCTTAAATTTTCGGATTCTGATTACTCCTTTGATTTCTTCAAGCTTTTTTACATGGAATGATCGTGTTAAAAGAGAAGGATAATGATTTTCTGCATAACCTTAATACAGAGCATACCTTTTAGCGTAATCGTCTGCTACATGTATATTTAGCTTTTGTAATAAAGGATAAAGGGAAAAGTCGTCTGATGATTTTGTTGAAACAGGTAGTTGCTATTGATTTTACAAACAAAGGGAGGATTTAAGCGAATAATCATCCATCAATTGTAGAAAGGCAGTTATTTGCCAATCAATGTTCTACTTTCCAGATAAGATAATTGAACCATGAAGGCTAAAAATAGGTATGTTGTCCATATTTCAGGCGTAGGTGACCTTAGCTGATTTTGGCATATTGGTTTTATTGTTCTCAATACTTTAAATTATTTGGCTTTCCAATCTTTCAATTTTGAGCGTACCTGATGAAGTTTATTCCAGAAACGTGTCATGCACACTAAATTAGATATCTACATTGTTTTAGCTATCACTGGGTCGACTATAAGTCTCCGAGTGTATCATCCGCCCAGTAGTCAGTGTTTAGGCACTGACATGGTTTATTAGATATAGGTATTACTGAAATTTAAATTATTTTGCTTTCCAATCTTTTCATTTTGAGTAAAGGTTATTCCTGAAACACATCGTGCACACTAAGTTTGATATCTACGTTTATATTCATATAAATTATTAAATTAAACTGAAACCATACCATTAAAATGAAACACAGCTGTCTCTTTGGCGCCGTAAAATCTGATTTAAACCACCATTTCTTTAGAAATGCCTGTACCAAGTCAGGGCCATTGCGGTTTCCTAGTTTCCCGGTTGTTGACTGATTTTGTCTGTTTATTGATTCATGAGTTTTGACTTTCCCTTTGGAAGATTGCTCTGTGTTCGGTAATTTTGTTATTACGCTTATTTATATATATTATGATTAATGTATCACTGTTTAATGGCAAGAGAGCAATTTTTCAACTTTATTCACGGAAACAACTTGCAAGCAGTAAACGGTGTGTGTTAAAATGTGGCACTGGAATGGACCAATGTACTAAAGATGAGATTGCCACATGAAAGGAGGGTGCAATATATATTTTGTCTCACGAATGATTAAATGGTTCATGGGATATTGATGTCTGTTTCAGTTATTTGTCAGCTGCATCATAATTTCCAAAATCAATGGGGAGACTCGAACAGTTATAGCCCATTGACCGGTAACCCTGCACCCATGAATAGGTATATGGATACCATTGCTCTTCGATGGGTATCGGTGGGCAAGCATACGTCAGTTGTGTCAAGGTAGGAAGTAAGCGTCCATAGCCACTTCTTCACCCTTTTCTTCCCACTCTGACAAAGTCCTTAGCCACTTGATCACCCCCTTTCCCCACTCTGACAGAGTCCTTAGCCACTTAATCACCCTTTCCCCCATCCTGACAAAGTCTTTAGCCACCTGATCAACCCCTTCCCCCCACTCTGACAAAATTAAATCAAAAGATCAGTTCGTTTACGGGCATATATACAACAATTTTCTTTAAGCGCTAATACAGCTACTAAGCGATGGTGGGGAAGTCAGATAATAACATGAGAGGACGGGAAAACAGAACAATGCGTACATTAAAGAAATACAGTAAATTCGGACAGTCACCTAATTTTACAAAATCAAATGACCTGCATACACCTGAAGAAGGGTTTGATAATACGAAAGGGGCAATCAGAATCCGTATATTGAAGAAGAACAGACAACACAATGTCAAAAATTAGAAGATACCAAAGGGGCAATCAGAATCAATATTTTGAAGAAGAACAGACAACACAATGGCCAAAAGTAGGAAAGATACCAAAGGGGCAATTTGTCACAACCCCAAGTTGCACATCAATTCAGGATAACAAAGTTAGTAAAACACCATACTTTAGATCTATATTTAATCTACACTACAACATAATTAAATGGTATAGAACAGTGACATATCTCTCTCTCTTAATATTTTAAAACGTCTGCTCTCTCAGAACTCATCATTCCCAAAGTATCAAATTTCAAAGTTAAGTTATCATGAGGTTTATCGCTTATCCACTAGTTAATGCAAATCAAAACTAACGGATCACTTCTAGAGATAATGCATATTCCCCACTGAGAGATAAATACTTTTATAGTGACAGTCAGAACCTTTGAGTCGTAATGAAAGCGGGAGGTTTGGCGCCTTAAAATCCGATTAAACCCACCATTTCTTTAGAAATACCTGTACCAAATCAGGGTCATTACGGTTTTCACAGTTTTCCGGTTGTTGACTGATTTTGTATTTGTATGATTATGAGTTTTGACTTTCCCTTTGGAAGATTGTTCGGAGTTCGGTAATTTTGTTTTTACCCTTGCTTACACTAGTTCTAAAGATTGTAGAATACTTAATGATGGCATCTAAAGATTATAGACTAATGAAATAATAAATATATACATACAGATAATTTGATAAGTTTTCACTTTGTTACACTCGTCCATCCTTCCTTTGAGTAAACACAGATTTTCTCACAAATAAACTAAAAGAACTAAATAAAAATAAAACAAAGCCGAAAACTAACCTCAATAAAATCCCCTGGAGAGCCCATCTGCATTGTTGTTAAGTTTCCCTTGTTTATGTTCAATTTTAAAACAATATTGTTGTAAGGTCAAATTCCACCTTAAAAGTTTCTGATTCTTACATTTTCCCCTTTCCAACCAGGTCAGAGGCTCATGGTCAGTTTGTATAGTAAATTCCCTACCAAGCAGATAATAATGCAACTGTTGTACTGTCCATAAACATTATTTTTCTACTGTTGGGTAATGTGTCTCTCTGTCCAACAAGTTTCGACTGAGATACATAATGGGATGGTCAATGCCTTTGTCATCAAGCTGGCTCAACACAGCCCCTATTCCTCGATCACTTGAGTCCACTTGTAAATAGAAATGCTTGTCAAAATCAGGTGATCTTAACACAGACTCAGCGAATAATGTGGACTTTCAATCATTTACTGCCTGTTCACAAGCTTCGCTCCATTCTACAATGGTTGCTTCACCTTTTTTGTTAAATCAGTTAAAGGTAGTGCTAATTCTGAAAAATTCTTGATATACTTACGGTCATATCCAGACACACCTAGAAATGATCTTACATCCTTCTTTGGATATTCTTTTACAGGTCTTACTTTATCTGGTTGTACCTTAATTTGACCTTTGCCTACTATGTGTCCGACCACTGGAACTTATTTACCTCCTACATGACATTTACTAGGCTTAATAGTTAAATTAACCCCTCTAATTATTGTGAACACATCTCGTAAATGTTGAATGTGTGCTTTCCAATTATGACTAAATATAGAAGTGTCGTCAAAACAGGCATGAGCATATTCATCAGCACCTGATAAAACGCGATCCATCAACCTCATAAAAGTGGCTGGTGCAGAGGCAAATCCAAATGGAATAACTATGAATTCATATAAACCAAAAGGTGTGATCAATGCAGTTTTATCTATTGATTGCCTAGACAGAGGTATTTGTTAATAACCCTTAGAAAAATATAGATTGGATATGTAATGTGCTTTACTGACTTTCTCTAATAAATCATCAATTCTTGGCATTTTGGTAAGCGTCAAATTTCCTAATTTTGTTCAGTTTTCTAAAGTCAATGCACATTTTGATACTTTGATCCTTCTTTGGAACTAATACCATCGGTGAAGCAAAATAAGTTTCAGATTCCACAATACTACCTAATTCTAACAACTGGTCTATTTCCTTCCGTACCAATTCTTTTGTTTTGGTTCAAGCAGTCGATACGGCTTTTGCCTAATATTTTCCTGTCCTGCTAATTGTATATTGTGTTCTATTTTATCAGTTCTTCCTGGCAGGTCAGTAAATATATCTTGGAACTCTATAAGCAGATCAACAATCTCTTGTTTTTTTTGTCTACCTGTTAACAATTCATCTATATGGACATCTTTCCACGTCTATGTCTGAGACTTTTGGGTTGGAAAGCAAGGTATATCATCAGAACGTTCAAACTCTGTTGTCTGTTCTTCCACACTGAAAAGTGTGGTATATCTTTCCTCCCATTTCAGCAACATATTTACGTGATAACTTTGAACTCCTTTGTTTCCCCCTATTCCGATTGCATAATCAATATCATTAAGTTTCCTTATTATTTCCAAAGGGCTTTCAGCTTGCTAGAGTCACTAGGTAAATGTATAAGAACTTTATCACCTACTGCATATGACCTCATTCTTGACTTCTTATCATTGTAATATTTTTGACGATTCTGTTATACCCTCATGCTCTGCTTAGCTACTTCAGTCATAGCTGTCATCTTATTTATCATGTCAAGAACATAATTGACTAAATTTGCATCCTCTCTGTATTACTCAGACCATGTATCATAAACTAAACCTAAAGGTCCATTGACTTTCCTACCATAAAGTAGTTCAAATGGAGAAAATCCAGTTGACGCTTGTGGCACCTCACGATAAGCAAATAATAGATATGGGAGATATGTGTCCCAAATATTTGGTTGCTTGGATACATACTTCTTTAATATGGTTTTTAGAACACCATTAAAACGTTCTACTAACCCATTACACATTGGAAATACGGAGTGGTTCTCAACTTTTTCACTGACAAGCAATGACATATATCCATTATCAATTGCGATGTAAAATTTGAACCCTGGTCAGTCAAAATTTCACGACTAAATATCTTTATCAATTCGTCTGCAATAGTTGCAGTATCTATTGTAGATAAAGCAATTTCTTCTGGATACCTTGTGGCATAATCAACCAATGTCAGAATGTACCTATTAACTTTCTTCCTCTTCGGCAATGGACCAATATTATCAATTGCGACCTTTTTGAATGATTCTGATTATACTGGATGTTAAAATGGTTATTTTGATGCAGAAACATTAACTAGTTTAATTGAGCTAGAAAATTACATTTCAAGATCCAAGGACATTAACATCTGTGGTCTTCTTATACAGTGACAGTTTTATGACACATATTTATTATAATTTTATTTGCTTGGACATAGAGAATATATCCGGAAAACAAGAGATACTACCTCGATATGAAAGACTCTGTTTATATTGTGATCAAGGTGTTATTGAAAACGAAATACATTTCCTTCTGGAATGCCCATTATACGAAAACCATAGAACAGATTTCTTTATTAATATCAACAAATATCATAATTTATACAATGTAAATTATTCTGCAATGTTTTCTTGGATCATGGTTAATACAGAAACCACCTTTATATCTAGTTTGTGTGATTATCTCTGTAATAGTTTTAAACTTCGAAGATTATCTAAAATAAATGTATAACGTTAGTTGTTGCTTTCCTTAAACAACTGGACCCTCTCCTCACTGCACAGTGTTCGCTCATTCATTTGTTCACTTATGCATGTATTTCCAATGATTGTAATGTAATTGTTTTCTGTGTTTATTTATTACTGTTATGGTCTTAATGGGCCCTTTAATTTGGAAATAAACTTAGAGAATTGTTGAAAGACAGAGATTGGCAAATGCGTTATATTTCTTATATATCTGGTTTACTTTTAATTGTTTGTTAGTTCAACTTTGAGTGTCCACGAGTATAGATTAAGAACAATTTTTGATAAAGTGGTGGCTCAGTATCAGTAGTTTTTGGTTTTAGAATACAAGTTGCACCCAGCTTCAGTTTTTAATTGACGCCCACATTTTGGATAAAAGAACCCGTCTTAACACTGGAATAGAAATAAGTGTTACCTTACTATTCTGTGGTCTTTTAACTGACTTCTGACAGACAACGCAACTTCGATAATACTTTGCCACATCATTAAAATCCCCAGGCCAATACAAATTCTGCGAAACACGGGCTAATGGAATGTCATGAGCAATTTCCAATATTGCATCACGACCTGCAACAGGAACAACTTAGTGTTTGTACACTAATTTACTAGGTATCCCTTTTGGACACCACTTTCTATACAACAATCCATTACTCAAAAAGAACTGTACATTCTCTTTTTGCTCAGTGTTTTTATTTTCAACTAATTTAAATATCTTCCCTAATGTTTCATCGTTTCGCTGTAATTCACGTATTTCATCTGGACCTAAATCAGTAATAACTTTATCACTGTTAACATCTATATCAACCTGAGTATCAGCTGTTTTATGCTCCTGGACATCAAGATCACTATCATCGTCAATTAGCTGCTTATTATCTGAAAATAATGAGTTTAAATCACCTTCTTCCAATTGTGTATCTACTAACCTAATATCAGTTGGTTTTATCTGAGATTTTTTCAACATTGTTTTCCAGCTCGTTGTACTTGTTTATTTTCCTTTCTCAATTGTGCTCCTGTTGTAACAAATGCCTTACTATTTAAATAATTCCCTAATCAAACATTTTCCAGTAACACCAACTTTATAGTAACCTGACATCTTCCCTACATCCATTTGCACCTTCGCAATAGGTAACTACTTCCATCTGTCAAGTAGATAGTGACCCATCGCTTTGGTATAATTGATCTCTTAGCAACCATACTTGAGTGAACCAATGTTTTAGTACACCCTGTATCTCTTAAACATTGCTACTTCCTGACCATTTATTATACCTTTCTCTCTGTACAATTCAAGTTATGGCTCTAACTCGACATGTCCTTTTTTCTTGGATAAAAATCCTTTCTTTGGCCTAGCAAATTGAAACTTACAATCTGCCGCAATATGCCCCTTTTTACTGCATTTGTAACAACTCTTGTTAATTTCCTTCTTGAAGTGATGTTTTTCATGCGACTGATCCTGAGCATGGTTACTGCCAAACTGCATTATTTTACCCTCTCCGGAGTGGTACAAATGTGACGCCAAATACTGGTCACCAAGTTCAATTATTTCTTTTACTGATTTTGTTTACGCTCTTTCGACCATGTTCGTATGTCTGACGGAGAGTTCTCTAACAACTGTTCGCGAATAAATAAGTCTTTTATTTTATTAGCTTCATCCCCCTTCTGCGTGAATGGACCAATATATTCTGCTTTCATCCACTGGGCAACATACCTTGTCAAGCATACACTCCATTATGAAATGTTTCATCAGCAACCCTCCTGCTGCTTCTAAATTTTCTTCGATAGGCTTTACTGGTTAATGCATACCTGTTCAAAATAGCCTTTTTAACTTTGATGTATTCTTTAGTCTCATCACGATCTATCCTTGCATATGCTACAAGTACCTTCCCAGCTAATAGCGCAGCAAGTCGCATGGCCCAAGTTTCTTTTGGCCATTCATATACCTCGGCTAACTTTTCAAAAGTATGAAAATATTTGTCAATGTCTTGACCTTCGAATTTCGGAACCTTTGGAACCTTATACTTTGCATTTGAATCTGTCACTTTAGATGGAGTTTTACCTTTCTCAATTTTTATTTTTTTCTAAGTTTAACTGAAATTTCATTTGTTTTTTAGTTCCAATTCTTGCTCATATCTGAGTTTAAGATGAAGCTGCTCCATTTAAGCTCTCTATTGTCTTTCTAGTAAACGTTCCCTATATTCAAGAAAAACAGTTAACGTTTCTGGAGACATACCTTTAATATCTTGTACTTCTATACCAGCAGGAGTACCTTCTCCTTCAAATACGTTACTTTCACCACATACCTGTGATTTAAAGGTAATTTCTGCTGTGTCTTCATCTTCATCGTTTGACTGATCTCCAGAATGCATAGACATTTTGACATGTTCCCCCAATTACTTAAGATAATTATTTTTTACCAGAGAGATCGGAATGTTTCAACGACAAATTAAATAATTCAAAAATAATAAATAAGCTCATTAAATCAATTATCAATTAACTGAATAAAATGTTATTTGAAATAAAAATTATAGTAATTTGAAATTATAACTTTACAGTCAATTATCTTCTGTATTAATTATTTCAATGTCTCTCGTGAAAAATAAACAAACACATTAGATTAAACCGAGATAATGTTCCATTAATTCAGATATTCCTAAACTAGTTCACTTTATTCTGGTTGTTATTGGCACATCAGACTGACACACAGTCAAAAATCATCTATCCGCTTGACACACAGTCAAAATCTATCAGCTGGACACACAGTCAAAAATATATCAGCTTGACACAGAGTCAAACATATATCAGCTTGACACACAGTCAAAAATATATAAGCTTGACACACAGTCAAAATATATCAGCTTGACACACAGTCAATATCCATTCACCTGAAACACAGTCATTGGGAGTGTTCCAATCCTCCTCATTTGGCATGGTGCTATATTTTCCTTGTCGTCCCACCACTGCCACCAAATGTCACAACCTCAAGTTGCACAATCGATTCAGGATAATAAAGTTAGTACAACACCATACTTTAGATATTATATTTACTCTACGCTACAACATAATTAAATGTAAATCTATGGTATAGAACAGTGACATATCTCTATATTAATATATTAGAACGTCTGCATTCCCCGAATGTATCATTCCCAACTCAACCCCTCAGAGAAAAGTAAGGTTTGATTCCCAAAGTATCAAATTTCAAAGTTAAGCTATGAGGTTTATCGCCTATCCACTAGTTAATACAAATCAAAACTGACAAATCACTTCTAGAGATAATGCATATTCCCCACTGAGAGATTAATACTTACACTAGTTTTAAAGATTGTAGAATACTTAGTGATGGCATCTAAAGATTATAGACTAATAAAATAATAAATCTATACATACAAATAATCTGATAAGTTTTCACTTTGCTACATAATCAAAATCTGTATATTGAAGAAGAACAGACAACACAATGGTCCAAAGTTAGAAGATACCAAAGGGGCAATCATAATCCGTATATTGAAGAAGAACAGACAACGCAATGGCCAACAGTTAGAAGATACCAAAGGGGCAATCAGAATCCGTATATTGAAGAAAAATAGATAACACAAAGGCCAAAGGTTAGAAGATACCAAAGGGGCAATCAGAATCCGTATATTGACAAACAGACAACACAGTGGCAAAAAGAAAAAGTACAAAAGTGTCAGCTTCTAATCATGTTCCATAAAAGACACACAGTATAATAAAGGTGCGGTTTACGTATGATTTGAATATACGTCACGAGATCTGGAATGCACTATGGACAGCAAATAGTACGCGACCTTTGTGGGAGTTTTTACTAAAATTCTTCACGAGAACTCCTTCACAACCAGGATCTTAATGTTCCTTAACCTTTACCAGTTTGACGTCAGAACGGATACACTTTTATCTTTCAGTTAAAGATATGTAGGTGTGCATCAGAGGGTAATTGTCTGATAATATTTTATATAAAAGACAGACCATTCTTCAGGTAGATTTTATATAAAAGACAGACTATTCTTCAGGTAGATTTGTTTTCTGACTCCCTACAGAAGGATGATACGTGTAGTGATAACTTTTGTCCTTGTGATCGTAACTATGGCGGCCAGTTTACCTAGCAAAGAAGGATTATGTAAGTACAGGTATATTTATTTGTGATTGGGATTATTTTGAGAAGAATTGTTAAAATGCTATATGAATGTATAAGCTAAATATATTCCAGAAGACCTACTACCGGCATTAAGGTTGGTCACATAATGACCTATAATCGGTATTAAGGTTTGTCCCATGATTACCTACTTCCAGAATAATTTCAATAGGTGAACTTACAAAGTAACGTTGGCGTCGAGGGACCCATGGCCAACGTCATTTTAATTGTATTCTTTATTTATTTAACAAGGATTGCCGTCAGCCAATAACTACGAGCGGTTTTCCTCAAAATAAATACATGAATACATAGTTTCAATCAATATAATGGTTATTACAAATATTGAAATGACAACAGCGTTTTATTAAATTTAGATTTAGTAGGTCAATTAATTTAATAATGAGGTAATAGAGTGAGTGAGTGAGTGAGTGAGTGAGTGAGTGAGTGAGTGAGTGAGTGAGTGAGCGTTGTTTAACACCAATGCAGCATTTTTTCAGCTATGTCATGGCGAGAATAAGTTAATTTTCAATGAGATGATGATGAGGTCCGCTTTGTTCTAGGCCAACGCGCTGTGTTGGATATTTATAGTGCTAGATCACTGACACAACAGTCTGCGGGTAGACATGTAGCTCCTCTCGGACACATTTTTCTGATTCCGAGCCAACCATTGATTGCTCTTTCTCCTTAATGCTACATACTTAGTGGAGAAGCAACAAATACCAATTTTATAGTCTTTCGTTTGATCGGGGCTCGAAGTCACGATCAACCGCACTCGAGGACAGCTCGCTAACCATTACGCCACCAATGCGGTAATGGTGTAATATAAAGAAAATGCTATGAATGGAAGAAAATTAAACTCAAATTTGAATATTTTATTCAGAAGTATCTATTGACTTGCGAGAGAGATATGCTCAATTAGCATTATTATTTCAGATTGCACAAACAAATCATGAGAAGACTTGTAAATATTTCTATGTTCTGTATAATTGTATTTTTTCTGTATTTTCACCATGCATTTTTAAGTTTGTAGAAACGAACAAAAATGTAATGGTATTATTATGTGGGAATCATTAGTTAAAGGTATACATAAGTAACAATATCCTGAAAGAAATTAAGCTGCAGCAAATGTAATATCCATATATCTTTATTGTGTTTTAACTGCTTCGCATATAAAAGAAACATGTTTTGTTTTTTATTTTGTTTCGGTTTTTGGGTTTTTTTATACGTTCCACAAAAAGTTAGTTAATTTTGATGTCTGAACAGAGAGAGGTTGGTTTCTAAAACTTTTCAAACTAAAAACGCTTCAGTTGATCCGTATCGTAAACGTTTACCATATGAACCCAGTATTGAATATGAAATTTAAAGTGAATAATGTTATTTCATTTTTTTAAATATCTCCTTGAAATGTTTCAGAAGGAAGAGTCAGTTCTCATTTAGCTTAACATTATTTTGATTAACGATCTCATGTTTAATAATATATCTTGATTTCTAATTGCTATTTTTCTCCAGATCTCCCACACCTTGACATATCAAAAAAGGAGAAGCAAGTGACAGATGTGATCGTATGTTAATTGGATTTAAACTACCTGTGAAATCAGTGCCTATCACCAGTAATGTTGTGAGATCAAATGACAGTGCAGTATTCATGTGATCTTATTGACCCACATACTGGTAATGACTATATTTTTCAACAGACTAGAAATACACTGAATACCAATAATTTTTTGAAGTATTATAACCTGGTGTCAAATGTCAAAAACGAATAATTGTATGTACAAATTAGAGAAACACACGTTTTACGTGTAGTATCATTTTCAGCAAAATATATTATCCAAATAAGAAATATATTTGCGTTTTTGTAACTTTATCGACAACCAGTATCTTTTGAGTAAGGCTAATATAACACGATTTGACTTTAGATTGAAAAATCTCAGTAACCGCTGAAAATATCCAGCTAAATAGAAATTATGTACTAGATTATTATCCCCTCTACTACCAACCGCTTTCTATGAGCTATTAAGCACACATAAATTGTTATTAAATGACTTTGAAATTTAGGGCGAAACGATTTTTTTCGCCCAAATAAAAATGTCGCCCAAAGCCATGTAAAATATACCAAAAACTTCGCCCAAAGTCCCCATTTGTAGATATATATCCTCTCGTCCGTTAAAATCGGTCAACACCTGAAATCGGTCACCATTTTGGAATCCACTGGCACGTGAGTTCAAATGTCGATGACGTCATGTATCCTGCAAACTGCGTCCAGAATGAGATAAACGATTTACTTTCACTTTGATCAAGACAAAAATGAGATTTAAACAGCTAAGAAACAATATCTATAGGTTTTGGTGCCATTTTACTACTACCATTTTGACTTAATAATCAAAGTCAAATATTTCCAGAAAGAAAACAGTTCGTAGTGGATATTTGCATATCCTGGGCTTTTTTACATTCCACTGCGCATCTTGACCTATATTTACAACTCTATAAGGCAACGACAATTGTATTGTGTTCGTTTTGAAATTCTGTAATTCCTTAGACAATTTTCTGATTTTTAGCGGGAAATTGTGTGGAATAAATATGATTTAGTATGAAATTCTGTACATGGAAATGGATAAAATTGTACATGAAAACAGAGAAATTACCTGCTGAAAACAAGTGACGGCAAACACAATTTAATTAAAAAATAGGAATATATGGAAAAAGCAAATTAAAACAACATTGTAATATACAATCCCCTTGGACTATTGGTGTTCCACAAGACTATTTCATGGTTGACAGATTTTAGGTAGCGTGATTGGTGCGCCATTAATTAACCTATGCAAACAAGAAAGGTCAGTGAGCCGACATTTCTTCATCGAATTAAACGATGTTTTGGCATTTTATTTGGTTTAAGTGCCCAAGTAAGCATGGCATTTATCTTTGATATACATACCAATTTGAATGAGAATAATAAGGAAATGTCTTAACTGACCGATTTACGGTCACAGGTGGATATGCTTTCATATTGTTTATAAATTAGTGTACATATATACTTGAATCGCAAGATGCGAGCTATAAACAGCAACATGTGTGTAAGGAGATGAATCAATATGCATACGATCAATACCAACTGGAAATGGATTCTAAGTTTCGGCATAGAATGGACAATCGAAGTGAAGTATAGGAAATAGCCACTTAATTTGTATAGAAAATAACTATCCAGTTTAAAAATAACACCAAAACAATTAGAAAGAAAACGGTACAGCTTCTTTACAAAAATGGAAAAGCGTTAGACCTTCTTGTTTCGTCCTTAAAAAAAAGTCATCCCCGATATATCTCGGCCGAAAAATTTTCCTTTGCAATATAATTAACTGAGTAAGTCGAATTGAAGAACAAAGAAACATAATCAAGAATAATGAAGAAAAGAACCATAAACTAATATTTGCACATGTACATGTCTATGCGCAGATGTGATGCTCGCCTGTAGGCTGTGCCTAATCATATTATAAAGTATAAAGTTCAAGATTATGATTTTTTGTACTTTACGTCACGATAACTGATGGTCACGTGACAATTTTTCAAATCAGATTACAGACGCTGATAAAGCTTGGCGTTCAAGCGTAATATTCGTCGATTATAATTATAATTAGTCTTTTTGTTGACTTATAGTTATTTTTTGTTATATTTTAACATCTTTGATATCGTTGTGCTAGCAGTTTAGACATTCATATATATATATATATATATATATATAAGTCTAGAAGTGCATGTGGTTGGAAAACTGCAAGTAAAAGTCAACATTACGTACAACACTTTCTAACGATAGCACCAGATCATATTGGTTAGCAACTGGTCTTCAACGACATCTTCTAACAAACCGGTGCTCATTAGAAACTGTATGATGTCCATTGATGGTGCAAGCCTCCAACCACATGCACTGCATAGTACAATAAATGTTTTGTTCCTTTCAGATCTGATTCTAAAATTATACGATTTTAGTGTGAATCATCACCAGCAAATACTTACACATCGACATAGCACTAAAACAATATTAGTTTTTACTGTTTTTACTGCGCTCATCCTTCAAGTAACCCGTGTTTTATATTTCTCACAATGTAATCCTCAAGTGTGTATAATAAAATTGAATAAGGTTGGTTGCCTATGCACAAGGAAGATTAACCTGAGATTCAATAATAAATAGATAGGTGATTTGGTAAAATAATTAAATTAGTTTTGAGTTTTGAGTTTGTCCATCAGGAATATAATAATATTCACTTGTTCATCCACCTAGTAGCGTCATGTGTTTTACATGTATATATAAATATTGTACCTAACATATGGAAGTCAGCATAAAAAAGGAGCTTAAGAAATGTCATCATTTGAATGAAAACAAAATAAATCTGAAAAAATCAACATGGACAATAACAGCTTGATAATTATTTTTAGGTTGAGCTCACGCACGTATTGCTAATATATTCGGTCAACTTTTTGGGTATCAGTGTATTTGCTTATTACAAATTTGAAGATTTATTAGAATGTAAGATGTCTAAAATGATTGAAAAAATAAAATTACAAATAAGTTGTATAATAGAGCACATATGTTCTCCATATTGAAATCGGAGAGAGCAGAAATGTGCAGGAAACAACCCCTTGAAAATAAACCATTTGCACATTTCCGACTTTGATCCTAAAACTATACGTTTTACAGGATTTACTTTCATGAAAGGCGTTTAAAATAGTCCACTTACATGCAGCGTTCACTAAAATTAACATATATTTCCCCTAAAATTTGCTTCAAACTTTTAATGTTGTATCAACTGGTGAATAATCTATCTGCTATAACATTATCCTCTGAATTTTTTACATTATTCAAATATCCACAAATTATGAAAAAATATATTCGTTGTTCTTTCAATTATTCTTGCCAGAACGAGTACCATTTTGTCTGTTGTAAGGGAAATAACTCGTATGGAAAAGATATAAAAACGTATAAATTTAGAATCAGATCGGGATTGGGCAAAAGGTATATTATGTATATATATATATATATATATATATAT
>MJUT01016440.1:99563-117400 GCA_002080005.1 Gigantidas platifrons
TGATACAAATGTGACGCCAAATACTGGTCACCAAGTTCAATCATTTCTTTTACTGATTTTTGTTTACGCTCTTTCGACCATGTTCGTATGTCTGACGGAGAGTTCTCTAACAACTGTTCGCGAATAAATAAGTCTTTTATTTTATTAGCTTAATCCCCCTTCTGCGTGAATGGACCAATATCTTCTGCTTTCATCCACTGGTCAACATACCTGGTCAAGCATAAACTCCATTATGCAATGTTTCATCAGCAACCCTCCTGCTGCTTCTAAATTTCCTTCGATAGGCTTTACTGGTTAATGCATACCTGTTCAAAATAGCCTTTTTAACTTTGATGTATTCTTTAGATTCATCATGATCTATCCTTGCATATGCTACAAGTACCTTCCCAGCTAATAGCGCAGCAAGTCGCATGGCCCAAGTTTCTTTTGGCCATTCATATACCTCGGCTAACTTTTCAAAAGTATACAAATATTTGTCAATGTCTTGACCATCGAATTTCGGAACCTTTGGACCCTTATACTTTGCATTTGAATCTGTCACATTAGATGGAGTTTTACCTTTCTCAATTTTTAGTTTTTCTAAGTTTAACTGAAATTCCATTTGTTTTATAGTTCAAATTCTTGCTCATATCTGAGTTTAAGATGAAGCTGCTCCATTTGAACTCTCTGTTGTCTTTCTAGTAAACGTTTCCTATTTTCAAGATAAACAGTTAGCGTTTCTGGAGACATACCTTTAATATCCTGTACTTCTATACCAGCAGGAGTCCCTTCTCCTTCAAGTACGTTATTTTCATCACTTACCTGTGGTTTAAAGGTAATTTCTGCTGCGTCTTCATCTTCATCTGTTGACTGATCTCTAGAATGAATAGACATTTTGACATGTTCCCCAAATTACTTAAGATAATTATTTTTTACCAGAGAAATCGGAATGTTTCAACGACAAATTAAATAATTAAAAAATAATAAATAAGCTCATTAAATCAATTATCAATTAACTGAATAAAATGTTATTTGAAATAAAAATAATAGTAATTTGAAATTATAACTTTAAAATCAATTATCTTCTGTATTAATTTTTTCATTGTCTCTCGTGAAAAATATACAAAAACATTAGATTAAACCGAAATAATGTTCCATTAATTCAGATATTCCTAAACTAGTTCACTTTATTCTGGTTGTTATTGGCACATCAGACTGACACACAGTCAAAATATATCAGCTTGACACACAGTCAATATCCATTCACCTGAAACATAGTCATTGGGAGCGTTCCAATGCTTCTCATTTGGCTTGGTGCTATATTTTCTTTGTAGTCCCAACGCTGCCACCTAATGTCACAACCTCAAGTTGCACAATCGATTCAGGATAATAAAGTTAGTACAACACCATACTTTAGATATCATATTTACTCTACGCTACAACATAATTAAATGTAAATCTATGGTATAGAACAGTGACATATCTCTATATTAATATTTTAGAACGTCTGCATTCCCCGAATGTATCATTCCCAACTCAACCCCCCAGAGAAAAGTAAGGTTTTATTATCAAATTTCAAAGTTAAGCTATGAGGTTTATCGCCTATCCACTAGTTAATACAAATCAAAACTGACAAATCACTTCTAGAGATAATGCTTATTCCCCACTGAGAGATTAATACTTACACTAGTTTTAAAGATTGTAGAATACTTAGTGATGGCATCTAAAGATTATAGACTAATAAAATAATAAATCTATACATACAAATAATTTGATAAGTTTTCACTTTGCTACATAATCAGAATCTGTATATTGAAGAAGAACAAACAACACAATGGTCAAAAGTTAGAAGATAACAAAGGGGCAATCAGAATCCGTATATTGAAGCAGAATAGATAACACAAGGGCCAAAAGATGGAAGATACCAAAGGGGCAATCAGAATCCGTATATTGAAGAACAGACAACACAGTGGCAAAAAGAAAAAGTACAAAAGTGTCAGCTTCTAATCATGTTCCATAAAAGACACACAGTATAATCAAGGGCCTGTTTACGTATGCTTTGAATACACATCAAGAAATCTGGAATGCACTATGGACAGCAAATAGTACGCGACCTTTGTGGGAGTTTTTACTCAAATTCTTCACGAGAACTCCTTCACAACCAGGATCTTAATGTTCCGTAACCTTTACCAGTTTGACGTCAGAACGGCTACACTTTTATCTTTCAGTTAAAGATATGTAGGTGTGCATCAGAGGGTAATTGTCTGATAATATTTTATATTAAAGACAGACCATTCTTCAGGTAGATTTTATATAAAAGACAGACTATTCTACAGGTAGATTTGTTTTCTTACTCTCTACAGAAGGATGATACGTGTAGTGATAACTTTTGTCATTGTGACCGTAGCTCTGGTGGCCAGTTTACCTAGCAAAGAAGGATTATGTAAGTACAAGTATATTCATTTGTGATTGGGATTATTTTGAGAAGAATTTTTAAAATGTTATATGAATGTATAAGCTAAATATATTCCAGAAGACCTACTACAGGCATTAAGGTTGGTCACATAAAGACCTATAATCGGTATTAAGATTGGTCCCATGATTACCTACTTCCAGAATAAAGTAGTGTTGGCGTCAAGGGACCCATAGCCAACGTCATTTTAATTGTATTCTTTATTTATTTAACAAGAATTGCCGTCAGCCAATAGCTACGAGCGGTTTTCCTCAAAATAAATACATGAATACATAGTTTCAATCAATATAATGGTTATTACACATATTGAAATGACAACAGCGTTTTATTAAATTTAGATTTATTAGGCCAATTAATTTAATAATGATGTAATATAGTGAGTGAGTGAGTGAGTGAGTGAGTGAGTGAGTGAGTGTTGTTTAACACCAATTTTCAGCTATATCATGGCGAGAATAAGTTAATTTTCAATGAGATGATGATGAGGTCCGCTTTGTTCTAGACCAACACGCTGAGTTGGATATTAATAGTGCTAGATCACTGACACAACAGTCCGCGGGTAGACATGTCGCTCCACTCGGACACATTATTCTGGTTCCGAGCCAACCAGGGTTTGCCCTTTCTCCTTAATGCTACAGGCTTAATGGAGAAGCAACAAATACCAGTTTTATAGTCTTTCGTTTGATCGGGGCTCGAAGTCACGATCAACCGCACTCGAGGGGAGCACGCTAACCATTACGCCACCAATGCGGTAATGGTGTAATATAAAGAAAATGCTATGAATGGAAGAAAATTAAACTCAAATTTGAATATTTTATTCAGAAGTATCTATTGACTTGCGAGAGAGATATGCTCAATTAGCATTATTATTTCAGATTTCACAAACAAATCATGAGAAGGCATGTAAATATTTCTATGTTCTGTATAATTGTATATTTTCTGTATTTTCACCATGCAATTTTATGTTTGTAGGAACGAACAAAAATGTAATGGTATTATTATGTGGGAATCCTTAGCTAAAGATATACATAAGTAACAATATCCGGAAAGAAATTAAGCTGCAGCAAATGTGATATCCATATATGTTTATTGTGTTTTAACTGTTTCGCATATAAAAGAAACATGTTTTGTTTTTTATTTTGTTTCGGTTTTTGGTTTTTTTTATACGTTCCACAAAAAGTTGGTTAATTTTGATGTCTGAACAGAGAGAGGTTGGTTTCTAAAACTTTTCAAACTAAAAACGCTTCAGTTGATCCGTATCGTAAACGGTTACCATATGAACCCAGTATTGCATATGCAATTTAAAGTGAATCATGTTATTTCATTTTTTTTTAAATATATCCTTGAAATGTTTCAGAAGGAAGAATCAGTTCTCATTTAGTTTAGCATTATTTTGATTAACGATCTCATGTTTAATAATATATCTTGATTTCTAATTGCTATTTTTCTCCAGATCTCCCACACCGTGACATATCAAAAAAGGAGAAGCAAATGACAGATGTGATCGCATGTTAATTGGATTTAGACTACCTGTGCAATCAGTGCCTATCATCAGTAATGTTGTGAGATCAAATCCCACCCAGGCGAGGTGTACTCGATACAACATTGTGTGATAAAGTTTCTGAGTGACTTGCCACAGGTCGGTGATTTTCTCCAGGTACTCTGGCTTCCTCCACCAGTAAAACTGACCGTGTAGTGATCTTATTGACCCACATACTGGTAATTTTTATATTTTTCAACAGACTTGAAATACTCTGAATACCAATAATGTTTTGAAGTATTATAACCTGGTGTCAAATGTCAAAAACGAATAATTGCATTTCAAATAGATAAAGAAAATTACACTGCTTGTAATACGCCAGAAAATTTGGGAAAAACACGTTTTACGTGTAGTATCATTTTCAGCAACATATATTATCCAAATAAGAAATATATTTGCGTTTTTGTAACTTTATCGACAACCAGTATCTTTTGAGTAAGGCTAATATAACACGATTTGACTTTAGATTGAAAAATCTCAGTAACCGCTGAACATATCCAGCTAAATAGAAATTATATACTAGATTATTATCCCCTCTACTACCAACCGCTTTCTGTGAGCTATTAAGCACACATAAATTGTTATTAAACGACTTTGAAATTTAGGGCGAAACGAATTTTTTCGCTCAAATAAAAATGTCTCCCAAAGCCATATGAAATATACCAAAAACTTCGCCCAAAGTCCCTATTTGTAGATATATATCCTCTTGTCCGTTAAAATCGGTCAACACCTGAAATCGGTCACCATTTTGGAATCCACTGGCACGTGAGTTCAAATGTCGATGATGTCATGTATCCTGCAAACTGCGTCCAGAAAGAGATAAACGATTTACTTTCTCTTTGATCAAGACAAAAATGAGATTTAAACAGCTAAGAAACAATATCTATAGGTTTTGGTGCCATTTTACTACTACCATTTTCACTTAATAATCAAAGTCAAATATTTCCAGAAAGAAAACAGTCCGTAGTGGATATTCCACTGCGCATCTTGACCTATATTTACAACTCTATAGGAAACGACAATTGTATTGTGTTCGTTTTGAAATTCGGTAATTCCTTAGACAATTTTCAGATTTTTAGCGGGAAATTGTGTGGAATAAATATGATTTAGTATGAAATTCTGTACATGGAAATGGATACAATTGTACATGAAAACAGAGAAATTACCTGCTGAAAACAAGTGACGGCAAACACAATTTAATTAAAAAATGGGGAAATATGGAAAAAGCAAATTAAAGCAATATTGTAAAATACAATCCCCTTGGACTATTGGTGTTCCACAAGACTATTTCATGGTTGACAGATTTTAAGTAGCGTGATTGGTGCGCCATTAACAAACCTATGCAAGCAAAAAAGGTCAGTGAGCCGACATTTCTTCATCGAATTAAACGATGTCTTGGCATTTTATTTGGCTTAAGTGCCCGAGTAAGCATGGCATTTATCTTTGATATAAATACCAATTTGAATGAGAATAATAAGGAAATGTCTTAACTGACCGATTTACGGTCACAGGTGGATATGCTTTCATATTGTTTATATATTAGTGTACATATATACTTGAATAATAGCGAGCATCGCAAGATGCGAGCTAAACAGCAACACGTGTGTAAGGAGATGAATCAATATGTATACGATTAATACCAACTGGAAATGCTTTCTAGGTTTCGGCATAGAATGGACAATCGAAGTGAAGTACAGGAAATAGCCTTTTAATTTGAATAAAAAATAGCTATCCAGTTTAAAAATAAGACCAAAACAATTAGAAAGGAAACCGTACAGCTTCTTTACAAAAATGGACAATCGTTAGACCTTCTTGTTTCGCCCCTAAAAAAAGTCGTCCCCGATATATCTCGGCCCAAAAATTCTCCTTTGCAATCGAATTAACTGAGTAAGTCGAATTGACGAACAAAGAAACATAAACAAGAATAATGAAGAAACGAACCCTAACTAATATTTGTACATGTACATGTCTATGCGCAAATGCGATGCTCACCTGTAGGCTGTGTATAATCATATTATAAAGTATAAAGTTCAAGATTATGATTTTTGTTCTTTACGTAACGATAACTGATGGTCACGTGACAATTTTTCAAATCAGATTTCAGACGCTGATAAAGCTTGTCGTTCAAGCGTAATATTCGTTGATTATAATTATAATTAGTCTTTTTGTTGACTTATAGTTATTTTTGTTATATTTTAACATCCTTGATATCGTTGTGCTAGCAGTTTAGACATTCATATATATATATATATAAGTCTAGAAGTGCATGTGGTTGGAAAACTGCAGGTAAAAGTCAACATTACGTACAACACTTTCTAACTACCTCTATTTAATGGATAGCACCAGATCATATTGGTTAGCAACTGGTCTCCAACGACATCTTCTAACAAACCAGTGCTCATTAGAAACTGTATGATGTCATTTGATGGTGCAAGTCTCCAACCACATGCACTGCATAGTACAATACATGTTTTGTTCCTTTCAGATCTGATTCTAAAATTATACGATTTTAGTGTGAATCATCACCAGCAAATACTTGTACATCGACATAGCATTAAAACAATATTAGTTTTTACATGAAATGTTGCTGCGTTCATCCTTCAAGTAACCCGTGTTCTATATTTCTCACAATGTAATCCTCAAGTGTGTATTATAAAATTTACTAAGGTTGGTTGCCTATGCACAAGGAAGATTGACCTGAGATTCAATAATAAATAGATAGGTGATTTGGTAAAGTAATTAAATTAGTTTTGAGTTTGTCCATCAGGAATATAATAATATTCACTTGTTCATCCAGCGTAAACAAATATATTTTAATGTTTCCACCTAGTAGCGTCATTTGTTTTACATGTATATATAAATATTGTACCTAACATAGGGAAGTCAGCATAAAAAAGGCGCTTAAGAAATGTCATCATTTGAATGAAAAAAAAAATCTGAAAAAATCAAAATGGACAATGACAGCTTGATAATTATTTAGTGTATTTGCTTATTACAAGATTTATTAGAATTTAAGATGTCTAAAATGATTGAAAAAATAAAATTACAAATAAGTTGTATAATAGAGCACATATGTTCTCCATATTGGAATCGGAGAGAACAGAAATGTGCAGGAAACAACCCCTTGAAAATAAACCATTTGCACATTTCCGACTTTGATCCTAAAACTATACGTTTTACAGGATTTACTTTCCTGAAAGGCGTTTAAAATAGTCCTCTTACATGCAACGTTCACTAAAATTAACATATATTTCCCCTAATATTTGCTTCAAACTTTTAATGTTGTATCAACTTGTGGATAATCTATCTGCTATAACATTATCCGCTGAATTTTTTACATTGTTCAAATATCCACCAATTCTGAAAAAATATACTCTAATTCGTTGTTCTTTCAATTATTCTTGCCAGAACGAGTACCATTTTGTCTGTTCTAAGGGAAATGACTCGTATGGAAAAGATATAAAAACGTATAATTTTAGAATCAGATCGGGATTGGGCAAAGGGTATATATATATATATACAATAACCACTCCCAATTATTTGTTAACTAGTAAGACTAGTACCAAGTTTGATTCAAGCCGTTGTTGACAAGACTTCATAAATGTGTATGCAATTCTAGAGGCATGCAGTTTTTTTTTGCAAATTCATTATCTGTAAATGGTTATCAGATGTACCTTTTAAATTCAGAAATCTGATTTTGGTTCAATTTGTTCTGGTGTTTTATTTTATTTAAAACTTTTTTTTGTACATTTATTGTAATTTGAGTAAAGCCTGATATATTTATTCAGGCTTGAGCAAAGCTCCAGATAAAGTTTTGAACTAATCCTTAAATTTTAACTATGTTCTGTTGAAATTTGCATAATGGTTTTAGCTTTATGTCTTCAATAGTTAGAGTGGCAACAGTACAAACCAAGTCCTGAAAGACCTATAATCTTGTCAGTGTGCGCTACTGACTTACAAATCAACCTACTAATTAACTCAATTACCTGATAATTTATCCTCAGAATGCTCTGCGATGGTGTCCCCTGGATCATCAGTAGACATGTCAGACACTTCTGGAACTTGAAATAGAAAAAAAACAGAAATGTTAAGCAATCACAGGTTCATACGGTACTAGCATTCATATGTACTTTAACAACAGTGCAATACCGACAATTTGTACAATACTTATGCAGCTGATACCTATTTTGACAACTAATGTGTCTGAAGTGATGCTACAGGCAAACCTATTGAGAAATTCTTAAAACTTATAACAAACATTGACAGTTGAGTAGCTTGATAAATATGTGGGCAAAATCAGACTAATAGACTAATTAAACATGTAAAAGATTTATTTTTCCCTGCATCAGATTCCTGCCTACATGAATGGGCACCACTATGCCATGTGCTGCATTTTTCACACAAGGTGAGTGTCTTTGTGTTATTATTATCTGAAATTATAAAGAATAATAAAAACAACTCTATTTCATAATTTCTTAATTTTCTGTACTTTGTAATTTTGTGTTTGATTGTAGACATGTTAGATCTAATTCATAATACAATGGATTAGGAAATACAGACATATATGATAATTAAGAATGTCAGTATTTCACACTCTGTTCTACTAAAATTGTATTACAAATCTAAGTAGTGTAAATGGTAGGTCAACATTATATCACAATTCCTCCAAAGCCATTCATGGGTAGAATTACATGTAAATCCAAAGCATTAAATTTAATTTTTGCATATACTATGATGTATGCATGGACTAAACTTGACCCATTTCATGAACAAATGGGGACGGATGTACACACAAGTGATACTATCCTCTTCAACTATGTTTGGAATTGTGTAATGGTTAGCGTACTCGCCTCGAGGGTGGTAGATCGTGGGTTCGACCCCCGATCGGGTCAAACCAAAAACTATCAAATTGATATTTGTTGCTTCTTCGCCAAACACACATCATTAAGGAGAATTAGCAAATACTGGTTGCATGGCTCGGAATCAGGATAATGTGTCCGAGTGGGTCCACATGTCCATCCGCGTACCGTTGTTTCAGTGAGCTAGCACTGTAAAAAGCCAACTAAGCGTGCTGGTCTAGTACAAAGCGGACATCCTCATCATTTCATTGAACATTAAGTTGTTCTCGCCATGATATAGCTTCAAAAATTGCTAAATTGGTTTTAAACAACAACCACTCACTCATTAAGCGATATTTCTCTGCGATGTGTTCATGGCAACCTTACCTTACCTCTGGATCTTTACGACCATTATTGGTTAACCACACATAGGCCTATGTGTGTACAGCAATTTCCCACCACCACGCATGCGTTCCCGGTCCACCAGTATTTACATTCTTAGCCGGATTATGTACATTACATTTTTTGTTTTGTTTGCACGATCTCATGCACAAGATCTATATTTACACTTGTCGCTGTTCTCTAATTATTGCCAGTAATAAAAAGTTCGTTACTGCTACTCAGGATCTAATCATATTATATAGTATACAGCCGGCACTTGATTTATCCTTTTATCCATGTCCATCTCCATCATTTATCATCGATTTTCCATTCCAATGTAGTTTTTTGGTTTAAAAACATCACTTGCATATTGACATTGTTAAAAAAATATAAGGGATTCATTTCGATTCTAAAATACTGATAACCTATTTTTTTTTTTAAATATGTGTCCTATTTTCCTTTAAGATTAGCATTTAAACAATTTTAAAAGGTAAGAATATGTGTTTATCTCTGTCAGAAGTAATTGAATAAAATAAAGTATATTAAGAGCTCATTACTGAGTATTTGAATACTAAAAATTAGAGATATAATAAGTAAAAATAATATATTTTAACACTGATTATTTTAAAATTAAGCGTAATGTTCATATATTAAAAGATAAAATTTAACTAAAAAGGGCTAAAATCTAAAAACATGCGCACCGTTTGGTTTATTCTACTGCCCCTTATCACTGATATCCAAAGATACAAGGTACAGACAGGTACGTTGTGGATATTCCCACAGTCGACTGCTGTCTACAGCAGGTTCAAAAAGTAGTTTTAAGCATTATATCATTGAGAATGGACATGAGTTTGTTGTATTAATTGAGTAACTGGTTTAATCTAAAAAAAGAAGTATAAATATTTATGGTCCTCCCGACAGGCCCCCTACCCCGTTTGACTTTCATCTATTTGGCTATCAGCATTCTGTACCTCTCAGTGTGGATTCTATAGAGCAGTCTTCTTGCGTGGAATTCCACTTCTGTTGTCGTCTTTATGTTTATATTTAGGGACTGATAAGTTTTCGTAATGTCCATGAGGATTTGCATTTTGTCTCCATCTTTTAGACCAATCCATATAACATTATCTCCTTCTGCTAACAGTCTTACTATGGCTGGTAGTATGTGTACCCTTGTTTTGGACCACGCTTCACAGTGTAGGATCATATGCTCGAGTGTTTCATCGTCTCTGTTACATGCCATGCATAGGCTGTCTGTACCTTCGTTGAAAATCGTGTGTCTTAGTGATTGTAGTATATAGCTCCCTGTGAGCATTTTCAACTTGATAGGTCTCCTATGTCTGTCTCCCCCTGACTTACATTTCAGTGTAAGAAGTTTATGAAACTTTCCAGGTGTGCAGTTGTTGACATCTAGATACCTAAGTCCCTGGTACAGTATTGCCATATCCTTGATGTATTTTGACCAGTAATCCGAGACTTCCTTCTTTATGACCTTCATTGCTTGTTCTTTTTTCATTGGGTTCTCTATCCAATATAATGCATCCCCCAAATTATATTTGAACATAACTTGATGGCCTGTATTTCTATGAATCAACTGTCACTGTTCATGCTTTGTACTCTTAATTGTCGTATTGCCAGCTGTTGTTCGATACATGCTTTATCTTGACGACATACATTCCCGAACAAGGTAAGGGCCCTGATGTGGATTTGTGCCTCAATTGGTAGGAGTCCCGTGAGTATATAAATTGCAGGGTCAGGAGTGTTGCTTGGGATTGACAGTAGCTGTTTAATAATTTTCTTTTGAAATTTATCTAATTGTTCTAGGTATTTTCCTTTTGGTATTAACACTTCCATGCCATACAGTAGAACTGGTGTTATATATGTTTTGAAGAGATGAATCATTGTTTCTGGGTCTAGACCATTTTCCCCATGAAATCCATAGCCAAATAAGGCATATGCACTTCTTCTTGTCTTTTTAATATTTTCATCTACATTTTCTTTAATAATATCCATTGCAGAAGTTGTTCTTATGATACCTAGGTGTACAGCTCTTTCAACATTAGGCATCTGGTCTTTTCCTAGTGTATATTCTACTGGAGCTGAAGCCATCTTTGTTGATTTTGGTTTTATTTGGATTGATACGATTATTTGTGGCTGGAGTCTATATCCTTCCATCCCAGCAAAGTCATTGGACATATTTATTTGTATTTGCATATCTCTTCGTTCCTGCCCATCAAGGCTATATCGTCTCCACAAGCACTTGTGTTGCATACTATATTCCCTATCTTGAGACCAATGTTTGAGGATGTAAGTATATTAAGGAGAGGGTTTACGTACAGCTTATATAGATCAGTGCTTAGTATGCTACCTTGTCGGCCACCTTGAAGTACTTCAAACTGATCTATTTTTTTCCCATTCCATTTAATTGCACTTGATGCACCCTCATGCATACTCTGGATAATTGTCCAGTGCTTGTCATCTAACCCAGCCTGAAACAGTCTTCTCATCATGTGTGGGTGCACCACTACATCAAAGGCTGCCTTTGCATCCAGCAATACTAGTTCAGAGGATTGTCTTGTGTTAAGTACGTCTCTATACAGTTCTTCCACTAACAGTGAAGCATTCATTGGGGAGGTGTTTTTGGTAAACCCTCTTTGGGCTGGGTTTTGAGCAGCAATGACGATTGGAGCAATGCGTTCTCTTAATATGGTTTCCATGTTTTTTATATTACCGGCATTACTGTTATTCCTCGGTAATTAGTAGAGTTGTTCTTGTCTCCCTTGTTTTTGAATATGGGGGTTAGCAGTCCTACTTTGAGTATGTCTGGTATTTTCCCAGTTTTGAATATGCTGTTAATCAATCTAAGTATAAGGTTTTCCATATTTCTCCCAGCATATATTAAGTGCTCAATTGTTATGCCATAAATGTCAGCAGATTTTCCTTGGTTAATTGACTTCATTGCTTTCTGTAGCTCATTGGTCGTAGCTGGTGGTATGTCTTTCGCCCTGGCTATTTCATCAATTAATATGCATTCAAAGTCGACGTTTGTATGGTAATCTTGGTCTTTTATCTCATTTTCCCCCCTTCTGGGTTCGCCAATACCTCAAAGTGTTCTTTAAAGCCTTCAATTATCTCATTTTGACCTGTATATATATTGTCACCCACATTCAGTTCTAGCAGCGAGTTACCACCAATACTTCTTCTATTTCTCACTAGCTGGTGGAATAATTGAGGATCTTTTGTTCTGGTCTCCATTATGCGTTGTTTCTCTGCCTCGTTTCTTATTGCTTGTTCAATCCTCACTTGTCTCCTAAATTCTCTCTTTGATTTTATCCTTCTTTGGTATGTCATATTTTGTTTACTTTTTCGTTTTCCAGCTTGCATCCATAGCGCATATTGCTTTTTCATTTCTGACAATGCCTTTCTTATGTTCTCTGACCATACTTTGAGTTTTAGTTTTGCTTGGTATTTAGCCTTACTATTGGAGCAGGTGATGGCTGTGTCCTGTAGTAGTTCAAGTACTGTAGCTAGCTGATTTAGGATGTCTTCCTGCGTTACTACTGGCTGTTTGCTGATTTTGTCCACCCCTCATTGATCATTGCTATATATAGGTCCTGATCTACTTTATCGCATTTTATCTTTGGATTGATTTGGTTCGTATCATTTTTGTTCTCTATTGCTTTTTCAGAAATGCCCATTGATAATATAATTTTTACTGGATGATGATCTGAAGTACAAGACATTATATTATTTAATACTTCTTTTTTAGTACAGTTCAACGGTCCGGTCTTGTGCAGGAAGTAGTCCAACTCCGAGCATTCCTCTCCATCTACTTTAATGAACGTCTTTCCACTATTTTCGTACGTGAGTCTGTGTTCTTGGATGAAATCCGTCCATGTACTTCTTACGTTTGTTATTTCGGGCAGGGTCTCCAAGATCTTCATTTATATCGCCTCCAATTAAAATTATATGTGAAAGATGATATTTTAGTACTATTTCATTTAGTTGATCAATGATATCAATAAATTCTTCTACATAGTCACGAGAACTTGATGATGGCATAAATAGTGATACAACAAGTAGCTTTGTGTTATCACCAGATATTTCTATGCATTGGATACGCTCATTTCCCTCATCAATTTGTTTTATTTGGCTGTCAAGTTCATTTTTCCAGAGTACAGCAACTCCTCCATAACCTCTAGGCAGATGAGTTGGTCGTAGTGGATGATATTTGTCAACCCCTTTTCCTGCATATTTGATAGTAGTTTCTATCTCTCCTAATAGTCCTATTTGGGCCTGAAATAACCAATATTCTTGTAATAAAATCAGATCGTTATCCCGCATTAGTTCAGTTATAGCTTTGGTACTTGTTTTGACGTTTTTGCAGTTATATGATACTATTCTTAGATCTTTTCCTCTCTTGGGAGGTGGTCCCTTCGCTATCTTCTTGCTTTCGGGAGGCTTAAAGGGTATAACAAATTCTGATTTTCTGTACATATTCCTGGTCGTTTATGGTTTTCATCATCAGATTTTGTTATATATTTGTTGTTACTGTCCATGTTTTTGTAGTACATTCGTTCTCTAACCGTCACATGTTTTCTCCCATTTTTATTGTTTGTATTATGGTGTGCGACCGCTTCAGCTTCTCTGGGTGGATGGTTAGTAGTTCGCCGCCTTTGCTGTACATTTGCGGGTCCAGGGATCCTTCTGTCCATCATATTTGATAATTCATGTTTATCTTGTGCTTGGTAGTGCTGATATACTACTCTATTTTGGGTCAGTTGTGAGGTTGAGTTGTCTCTCCTCGCTCCCTCTTGTATATTGGCGTGATTTACCACTCTTTGCCCATAGTCGATTCTGCCTTGTTCTGTCATATTGTGCAGCCTTTCTGTTGTTCTACTCGGTATTTCTTGGTACAGGTGTACTCCCTGCATAGGCACTGGAACAGCCTGTTTGGTTGGGTATATCGGCATTTGATTTTGTACATATCGTTGTGGCTGTTCTGCCCAATCACCGTTGATCCTTGGTGGAATATTATTTCCATAGTATTGAGATGCCGATGCTGTGTGGCGTGTTTCTATTGGACTGGGGCCATCTATTACTTTATCACATTGGGTAGTGTTATTTCTTTGATGTACGGGGCTTTTATGTATCTGGTTTCTGTTGCTGTCCTCCCTATTGTAGTTTTCATCTTTTGGACTCTCCATTGTAAGCATATTGGATACATTGGTAAGTTGCTTTTCTACTTGGTTCATTACAATATCTGTGATTTTATCTTGGAGTAGTTCAATCCTTGTTGAAAGGTTACTTTGTGATTGAATATTTTGCCGTGGATTATACTGACTTTGTACATCTCTCTGGGTTTGACCAGTTATTTCCTGCATTCTACGTTTCATTGTGATGACTAGGGCTTCCAGATCCATATTCTAGCCTCGAGGTACTGACAACGGGTTTACAGTCTTTTCTTTCCCTTATTTCCTTTAATTTGGTCACTGCAAAGTTATTATCAGTCTTGTTTATTTCTTCGTTTTGGTCTTTTTCAGGAGGTGATATTGTTTCAAATTCTGCATTTCTTTTCTCTTTTCCATTTATTTCATGTTGGTTCTGATTATGGACTTGTTTTAGTGCAGTTATATGTTCATTGTTGTCATTCATATTGTCGTCACCATGGTAGGTTTGCACTCTCATACATCTATAGCATATTGTTTGATCATCTTTTTGACCCATACATTTTGTATACGCAATACAGCTACAGGTCCCGCATGCGTCGATGTCATTCGCATCATTGAATTCTTGGTCACATATGGTACAAATTTTAATGCTTTGATCCAGGACTTCATCATTACGAGTAGTTTTTATTTCGTTCATCAGGACTAATGCTCCGCTTCTTTCCTCATCCCGTTCATTTATACTTTCACAAAGCATGTTCTGAGCAGGATCACATAGCTTACAAGTGTGTATTTCCGATTTATCGTCCTCTACTGCATGGATTTCTTCTGTTGTGAGTTTCTGGCTTCTGTAATGGGCCCAATGTATACCAGTACTACAATACGAACTTTTCGTCCTACATACTCGAGTACACTTGATGCACTCGATGCCGACATTCTCTTCAGATGCCCACTGAGCTCTTGTTTTGGATTTTAAGGCTTGTTCTAGTTTGCTTTTCATCATTTCATTTAATTTTGTAATATTTATTTTATTACTTCCACAATAGGTGTTTCGTATCAACTCGTGTATGTTCTTAATGTCTCTATTGACAAATAGTTCAGTGTTCTTCCCATTAACTAACAGTACACATGTTGTTAGATATAGGTTCACAGTATAGGTTTTGCCCTGTAAATTGTGGACTCGAATGGTGGTCTGTACTGTTGCTGTTTTTGATTTATCTAATACTTTTTGGATTGTTGATGTGCCTTGGGTTTTAGAAAAATTACAGTAATATTATGTAGTTGCCTGTTTCAATAATTCGAAGGTGGCTACATCTGCTTTGATTACTATGCCTCCATGTGTATAAGTATACTCGATATTTGCCGCTCTATTCGCAGCGTCTAGCTTTTCTGATAGTGCCTTATCAATGTTCAAGGTATAGTTGTTAATGATTTCTCTTTGAGTAGCAGTAATCCTGGTTGTGATTCTTTCTTTTGTTGCGACTTGTGTTTCAGTGCCCTGCATTCTGGATTTGGAGCCTACCGAGGACTGCTGTCTAATGAAAAAGTACGTTGTCGATGTTCCCACTGTCGACTGCTAGTCACCAGACAACAGCTCTCAGATTTGTGTAAAGTCCTTATTACAGGATATTTGTCGTTTCCGTTCAGTTAGGGTCTACTGAAAACTGCCGACCAGTGAAGAGGTGCGTTGTGGATGTTCCCACTGTCGACTGCTAGTCACTGGTCGACAACTTTCACTGTATTTGTAGTTGACAAACCGTTTCTTGTTCCCTTTTATAGTTCCTTTGATATAAGGATGTATTTACATTGGGCTTCCTTTAATCAAAGCAGTCTTTCTGTATCAATTTACCAAGTTGCCTAAGCCAAACTTTGGCTAGAAGTGTATCGGGATGAATTCCGTCTTTATACATATTATAGTTGCGGTCATCAGCTATTCGTTGGTGTCTGTTTTTGGTTGGTCTAGTTTTTATATGGCTGAGATCAGTTGTGAAGACCGGTGCAACTTCCCCTAGGGTTTTGTTGATATCTCGGATATTTCTGTTTAGCTCCCATGCACACCAGGCAAGTTTGCAATCTTGGTTTTGAAATTGGTTAATATCTGGGTGCCCCTTGCTCTTGTTCCAGTGATATATTGAGTGTGGTGGTGATTCGAGGATAGTTGCTTTACATCCAGGATATGGTTTAAATAACTGGACTATTTGTTTAAGGTTTGCAGTTGCCTGTGTTACTGCATTCTCTGGTTCGGTTTGTAACTCAGTGTACGAGGTTCTGCGGTCATAAGTTGTGATGTCACATATACCAAGCCAGACATATACTGAGATGTTGTCGAGATGCCCTATTTTAGTTTCCAGATTGTCCTCTAACCACTGTAACCCCTCTGCAGTTGTCCGTCGGCTTTTACACCAGAACTTGATGTGCGAGTCAATACCTCCACCTTGTTTTCGTTCAAGATATTTCCCCTTGCTATCAGAGAATAATACCGGAGTAAGAGTTGTATGACCAGTCACAGGTTGTATGGGTTTTCTCAATTACTTGCGAAGTTTGGCTACTGACATTACTTGGTTTAATTTCTGTTGTTGTTTTTTTTAAGAAGGGGGTGGGAGGACCTGCCAATATGGGCTGAGAATGTGATCTCAACAATTAAGGAAGTGAGATTATATATACTAATGACTGATACTGAGATTTACATAAATTTATAAAAAGTATGCAAAAATTAGTGAAAACTATGCAACTGTGGAGAAGGGCGAAAAACTGAAAACAAAAAGGAAAAAGATTTCTAACAGACCTGTGTGGTAAATTTTAAACGGGAAATGTTAAACAGTTGTTATCAAAATATTTAAATATTATTACAATGTGTATAGAGACTTATTTCCGCTTTTGTATTGACTTTTCAAAAGTCTGTCCGAAAAAGTCAAGATGGCCGCCTCGCCATGTGCATAGGGCTTAGGTTTACAACCCGCTTTAACTGTGTTTTTCACTATTTACCATGATTGTTTTTCCTTTCGTAAGTTGAGAATGTTACTTGTGCATGAGATTAATACTACTTTGTTGCCTTTGGAATCTATATACCACTAAAATTAACAGATTTATATCACAAATTCTTCGGAGCAGATTTTCTTCGTTCTACCACTAGCGCATGCGCATAAAATAAATGGCATTACGCAAAATTAAAATGGTAAAATATGACATATCTAAACTTGGATAATCCGTGGAAAATCTTATTCGTAAAGGCTATGACTTAGCCTTTATAATTCTGTCTTTGAAGCAGTTTACTTTGCTAAAAATGTAGACAATTTGCTAGTGAAATTAGCAACTAAATAAGTACATTTATGTTTCATCTCGTATTATATTTTTTTTTTTTCTTTAATATTTCATTTCTATTGTTTTGTTTAATATTTGTTTCTATTGTTTTGTTCAATATTTTATTTCTATTGTTTTGTTAAATATTATATTTCTATTGTTTT
>MJUT01016440.1:120284-131215 GCA_002080005.1 Gigantidas platifrons
AAACACCTATACAGTATAATCGCGGATTTGGTATTTTCACGAATTTATTGCCCTCGCGAAGCTAGATAGCGATAATATTCCATCGCGAAAATAACCATTAATACAATATAATCGCGGGTTTGTTATTTGACATAATAGGCGTTTCTCAACAGTACTTTTGCTAGTTTGCCTATGTCTTCCACGTCATCAATCGCGTCTTCTTTATTTACGATGTCTTTTGTCCTTAAATCTATTTTGATCTTCAGAATACCCTGCCAATAAACACAGAAAATGTGTAAAATATTTGAATAATCAAGTTTTCTTTACAAAATCAAAAATCAAATGAGACTCAAAAGTTACCAAATTGCCAAAAAAAAAAAGAATAAATAAAAAGGAAAGTAAAAAATAATAATACAATTTCAGACACCAATGGGGATTGTATACATTTTCCTAACTGTTCGCCATTTTGTTTTGCTATTTTCCTAAGGTTGAATAAATTGATACCAATACACATGTTCTTGGTGATAATTTGTGATCAAGTTCTTGAATAAATTAATACAAATTCTTGGGAAAATAATGGTTATGTAATGTTAACTGCTGTATAGAAGTATTAGATATACACATTTTGCTCTAATACGAGTAACGTTTTTAACCAATAGATTCTCCCCTCTTGGATGGCTATCCCTTCTTTTGACGATAAGCGTACCTGAAGAAGGTTTTCTAGAAATAAAACATTGTGCGCATTGAATTATAGGTGTTTATTGGAATACAGAATACAGCGCAGTTATAAGATCATTTGTCTTAAGTGTGAATTAGTGCGTACCATATCCTGGAATCTCCTGCAAAAAGAGACCTAAAATACTATATGTACAATGCATAGCATGTTATGTCAAGACGAGGATTATATATATTGTCTAAGATATGATTTATATCCGGCTGATATATATATATATATATATATATGTCCTGAGTCTTACGTAGGATTGTGGATTACCCTATTTAAATAAGAAGTAGGAACTACATAGCCTTCACGACCACCTCGGTTCACCCCCATGTTTTAGGTAGGGTCCACAGGAACTGCCTAGCCTTCACGGCCACCTTGGTTCACCCCCATGTTTTTGGTAGGATCCACAGGAACTGCCTAGCCTTCACGGCCACCTTGATTCACACCCATGTTGTTAGTAGGATCCACAGGAACTGCCTAGCCTTCAGGGCCACCTCGGTTCATCCCCATGTTTCTGGTAGGGTCCACATGAACTGTCTACCCTTCACGGCCACCTTGGTTCACCCCCATGTTTTTGGTAGGATCCACAGGAACTGCCTAGCTTTGACGGCCACCTTGGTTCATCCCCATATTTTAGGTAGGGTCCACAGGAACTGCCTAGCCCTCACAGCCACCTTGGCTCACTCCAATGTTTTTGTAGGATCCACAGGAACTGTCTAGCCTTCACGGCCCCCTTAGTTCATCCCCATATTTTAGGTAGGATCCACAGGAACTGCCTAGCCTTCACGACCCCCTTGGTTTACCCCCATGTTTTTGGTAGGATCCACAGGAACTGTTTAGCCTTCACGACCCCCTTGGTTTACCCCCATGTTTTTGGTAGGGTCCGCTCATCATTTTAGTTTTCTGTGTTGTGTTGTTGTGTTTGTCTTTTTTCTGTCTTGTGCCTTATGTTGCATGTGACTCTGTATTGCCCGTTCTTGATTGCCCATTCGGTTTTTTCTAGCGTTTATTTACTAAATACTAATCATTCGGAACATTACCATTTTATCCATTAATGGCATGAGAACATTCACAGAGATATGTTCACATGGGGTAAGGTTATGTTTATGTAAGTATGCAACTGATTTGGTCGTCTGTGTGAGAACAACATATATCTCTCGTGGCCTAAGCTTTCGAGTTTTGAGCACGTCCGTTAGCTTAGAGTTCGTCAGCAACAAATCATCTCGAGCATAGAAGTAATCTACAACTATCTCTACGTCCGGATCTACAACGAAAACATAATTAGGTAGACAACTTCACTTGATCAGGTAATTTAGAATTGTCATTCTGTACAAATAATGGAACACCACTGATGTTGTGAGTGCGAATCGCGATCAGGGCGAGGTGTACAACATTATTTGAAAAAGTTTGGCAGTCACTTGCGACAGGTCAGTGGTTTTCTCCGGGTCCACCGGTTTCCTCCACCAATAAAAGTGACCGCCGCGATATAACTGAAATATTGTTGAAAGTGGCGTCAAACACCATCAAACAAACAAACAAACAAGCGTAATTATAAGGAACGCTTCACTTGATCAGGTCATTTAGAATTGTCACTCTGCACAGCCTATTATAGAATGAATATATCTCTAGTTAAAGTACCAACCATTTTCTTATCACCCAAAGACAGAGGAGGTGCTTACATTTTTTTTTATTTACGAACTGTCTCATGTCTGGCCAAAACAAATATAATGATTAAATTAAAACCCTTTTTCCCTATATGCGATTTGTAAATTTTGAAAAACTTAGTCATGTTAACTCAGAGGTAAAACGCTTAATCTGATTAAAAAATTTCACCCCACCCCTGATAATAGTGGTGTCTAATTCATCTGAGCTAAATAGCGATAAATATTATGTTGATTCAGCTGAAATTAAATCAGAATCTACAACAAAATCTTTACAGAATATCTGATAGAACTACATAATATTCAGGGCCAGGATATGTTTTATAAATGCATTAATAAGACAGGGTGTAAATGAATGAGATAATCCAACTTTACTCTTAAATGTAAATTAAAGAAAGAAAGCAGCGGTTTTATTGCTGTCCTACATTATACAGTCACAGGAGGGTTTTTGATAATGTGAATAACTGTTAACCTAAAACAAATGTGAAAACAGTCCCAAGTCTACGGTTGATCGGTAATGTTTGTCGTTTCGATATTAGTTGGTGCATAGAACTGTTTTTTTTCAACAAGAAAACAACATACGGGTAAAAGATTCATTCAAACTTCGCTAGAATTGTGCACGACATCACATCACAACTTTATTCTATAATATATTCCCATTGGTTCTAACTGGTATCATGTACAATAAATAATCACGAAGCGATTTATATATCGACCTCGAACAAGCGTTCTACAACAACAAAAAATATGTTCTCCAAACAAACACTTTGACTACAACAAAGCAAATTGCTTTCAATATTTGCAATATGTTCAACGAACACAGTAGCTGTAACGAATATAGATAATTTTGTCAGTGATGATAATAGAGATAATACTGTAATTGGATTTGTGAAGACATGATGTATGTCACCATTTCTTTCCTAGACAAATTGATGTTCATTTTGCAAGTAAAGTGTTTCGTCCAATTGTTGGAATTCTAATTGGAACGAATTGTGCTCCTCTCATTGTTGATTTGTTTTGTTACAGGTATTATGAATCTCAATTTATAACTAAGCTGAACAATTTCCATCTAAGCACTCATTTATACATTTATTCAACAATAAATATAGATATTTAGAAGATATCTTACCGGTTAACAATCCTAATGTTCTTACGTTTGTAAAACAAATTAATCCGAAGGAACATCCGTTGAATAAGGCTAACATTACTAGGAACTTTTGTCAATATTTGTATTTAGACATATACCTTTTCAATGTAAATTTAACACACAAGTATACGTCTTGTTTGTATTCAGCAAGTGAAAGTTAGAGGTGATTGTTTGTTTTGTTGATATTGGTGACCAACACTGTGTACGAAGAGTTTGAAAATACCAAAGGGGTAATCATAATCCGTATATCGAAAAAGAACAGACAACACAATGGCCAAAAGAAAACGAACAAAAGGACAAACAACGAACTACAAAACATACACATAAAACTAAAGATCGAGTAACACGAACCTCACTAAAATCCATGGATGAACCCAGGTGCTCCGGACGAGTAAGTAGTTCCTGCTCCACCAGTGGCACCCGTTGTGTTACTCTAGTTACAAATCCAGCGATAAGTGATGGATGAGGAAAGTGCTTACGACAAGTGGCACATATCCGATGTCATTTTTGACACAGATATTCCATAACGGTCAACTTTCTTTTAATAACAGTATAATCGTATGAGCATCACTTCTACTCGACCGACAATGTTGTTTGTGGGGTAATATATTTGAACATTTTAAGCACAACTTGTCTATGTGAGTAGCGTGACGAGGTTTAAGCCAATAAAACAAGCTTAACCCTGTAACTTTTTTTTTATTGTAGTGCGTTAACCAAACCAGTTTTTGTACAATTTTTTCTATCCGATTTTGAAACTATTTTGACGGCGTTTAAATTCATGTTGGTCAATCATTAGTTTTCTGTGTAGTGTTTTGTGCATTGTTTTTTGTCCGTCCCTTTTCTTTTGACCATTGCATTGTCTGCCCTTCATTGTTTTACTGATTCTGATTACCCCTTATCTTCAAACTTTTATTACATTTATTTAAAATAAATTAAATGTCCAACATAAATATTATTTTAGCATCATTCAGTTAATTGTCTAGCTTTGTGGTCTTTCAACTGTGTTAGCATTTATATATTTTTTCTAAATAATTATATTTTTCATCCAATCAGAAATGATCAAGCATTTACCTTGTTTTCTTCTTTTTTTATTCAGCTTCACAGTTTTAGAATCAATTTTCTAAAAAGAATACAAAAGAGCATATATTCAGAATGCAATAATATATATTACAATAAGAGTGTACAAACATACAAAGCTATTAACAATTAATATATAGTAAATATAAAGCGGCTCGAGCTGATATGGGTGTATTGGGCCATATAACAGACCTCGGAACCAGGTAAATGATGCCCAGGCTGATATTGAAACTTCATGTATTATTCTGTTTTTATTATCTAAAAATAACTACGTACTCTATCGAAATACACGACTTTAACCATTCGATCAAACCCATTCGATGCAAAACCTTATATCGCATATATTGATATACGATGCAAGATGCACCTTTGTCGGTTCTACTTTCGTAACATCATCAGCTTTGAATGCGGTAAATCCACAATAACTTCGTCGTTACTGAATACAAAATGTCATTAAGGAATAGCTCAAAGTCATATTTTATACGGTCGTTGCATATTGAAGGAAACTGTAGCAGGTCAAAATTTCCCCCAACTTCCAAATAATAATCTTGAACAACAGTTGTGTATTCGAACAGTGACAGCAATTAATGAATGCAACATCTAAATAAATGTTGTCATGTAAATAACCTTTTTGTATATCAGAAATATTTATTAAGCAATGTAAATATATTATTGAAGCCTTACAGTAATACCATATTTTGGTCTATGATACTATTAGATAAACAAATTATATGCATAAATGGGTTGCTACAAATGTTTGAATCATATCTCATATGTTGCCGAACTCCCTTGCCGTTCCCCAGCTCTGATACACACGCTACTCCCCACTGGTATCAAGCGAAAAAATCATATTTGAAAGCGGATACGAAAACTATCCGGAGTTTGGTCAGTTGCATAAACCGCATCACTACTCGACGCTATGTGCCTCGTAGTGATATCGTTTACACAAGTGACTCGACATGATACAACGAGTTAAATCGACACAATATGCAAATACTGTGCATACAATGTAGATCATTGTCCTGTAGTGATTTAGGAACGTGGAAATGAACCTACCTGTTTTCCTTTATTGTTTTGAAATTGAACAGATTTGTTGACCGACTTTTTCTTGATGTTATTAAATGTATATAGAAATGGATTCAATGCTGCATTCACTGGTATAACGAATACTGCTACCCATGCATAAATATCCACAGGTAACAAATGACCACTGATCGAAATCACCCCTGTAATAATAAATATTGATGAATAAAATGAAAAAAAAACCTAATACCACACTGTAGGAACAGTTCCATAATCCAACAGAAAAGTCATGAAAAGAGACATAATTGATATCCATAATACACAAATACATGATATTTTACATTCCTAACTAGGTACAGGCAATTCAATAAAATGTGCTGGGGTTAAACTATTTTTATGGACCCAAATCACCCCTAAAGGTGAAATGGTGTGGTCATGTAAATGCAAAATCGTGACGTGTTGGTATTTATTTATATTTCAATATAATGAATAACACGTAGAGTGATACAATTTTGGATAAAAAAATACATCATATCAATATAATAATCATAAGACTGTTAACCGTGATATAACTGAAATATTGTTGAAAGTCGAGTAAAACACAGTAACCCTAACATAACATAAAACAAATAAATTCTCCACAATAGCATTTATGAGTATTAAGCATGCTTTTAATTATCTGTTCTCATTAATCATAATTCATTCAAACAAAAACACTAAGTATTACATATACCCATTACACCTATAGGCATCCAGCAGAGGAAATCGGTAATGACAACAAGAAACAGCTTCCTAGCCAACTTCAGATCACTTTGACTCTTTGCAGGTATAATACGACTGGTACTCTTGGCTGTTTGATAAATAACACACTGACATGCCGCTATCACGATAAATATCACCATGTTATAAAATACAAATATGGCGGAAGAAAACTCCCACCCTTCTAGCTGCACAGGTGCGAATGGAAGTGCTAAGCATAAACCAGTGTTCGTGTAAAAACTTGCTGAAAAATAATCGACAAAGACAACTGGTAGTATCCCTAGCAACATAACAGCAATCCATGTTACACATGTTGTAGCTATTGCTATTTTCCTGGTTATTTTTATGTCACCAAAGGGGAATTTTACAGCAAACAACATATCAAGGGTAATTAAGAGAATGAAATTCACGGATGCTTCGCTTGAGATTAGTGCAAGTATTCCTGCCGCTCTGCAAGGGACACTTTGGCGCCATTTCTTTTCATGCAAGATGTATTCGTTCTTATATACCAGGTCAGCAATTGCAATAATGCTTAGATAAATTCCTGTCATCAGATCGGATACACTCAAGTTGAAAATAAATATTACGTGTGGTTTTGAAAAGAGTTTGCGTTCAATCATGACGCGATATAGGATTACTCCAATATTACCAGTCAACGCTGCAATGCCAATTATCCACAGAAATATGCGTAATATATCATTATTCATCAAATCATAACACGAGGAGAATGCATCCTGCTTCGGTTCACAATTTTCGTCTTTTACCAACAAAGGTTTGTTACAACAAAATATATATGAATCTGTGAATAGTTTCTTTAACATTTTAAGAGTTGCGAACAGATCTAAATCAAATGTTTCTATATTGTTAAATGAAATATCCAATTCACTCAGATTGGTTAATCCACTAAAACAGTCTTTTTCCACAACTGTTATTTTATTTCTGCTTATATTCAAATACTGTAGCTGGTCTAACCCATTAAAGGTGCCCGGTTTAAGCCTGGATATCTTGGTTCCAACAATTGCTAAGCCTTTTACATTTGCAAGTGAAAGGAATGTTCCGGTGTCCAAGGTTTCCAGCAAGTAGTTTCCCTTCAGATTTAATTCTTTGAGTCTGTTTAATCCATAAAAGACATTATGATACAAAGTAACAAGTTTGTTATAGCTTAAATCCAATACTATGAGATTTGATAACAAATAAAATGTCATATTATTAATATGTTCTAAGTTACAATTGGACAATATAAGTTCAGCTAAATGAGGAAAGTCGTCGAAAAATGGAGTGTTGTTATCAAATCGTGAAAAGGTCAGATTTAGTTTTCTTGTACTTGGTGGCATCTCCGATAAAACTACACCAATCTCATCATGTCTGCAGGTAAACACGGCTCCATTGCATGAACATTTATCTGGACAGGTAATGTTACATGCAACCTCATCATCTCCACGTGGACAATGCAGCACACCATCACATATTTCATCCAGACTCAAGCACGTGGTTGACCTATGGCATCTATACAGGCCTTTACACGTAATTTTTTCTGCAAGTCGACAATATTTACAGATATATCTCCGCCCACTTGTGCTAGAATTAGTTTTATGAGCTGAGAATGTTTTTGTTCGCCCTAAACGGCATCTGAACTCATACCCTTGATACACTGTATGGAGAACAAGATCATTATCAGCTCATAAAACTAATTCCAACACACGTGGGTGGAGATATAACCAATACTAATAAATGTAAAATTGACAAATATCTGTATTTGGATATGTTTGTGTTTGTTGTATGCGGATGAATTGACAGTCTTTAATTTGCAGTTAAAATAATGAAAGTGGCTTTGTACGTTGTTTTATTCAATTTTGTCAACAATTCCTCGGGTACAAAGTTGATTATATCTTAATGGAAGGAAATAAAGTGAAAAACAAACAATTTCACACTACCGGAACAGTTCCAGGATCCAATATCAAAATCGTAGAAAGAGGCAAAATCGATATTCCTAACATACTATTACATCACCACTCACTTGCATGGCTTGGTATATTTTACACCTAACATTGCAATTACAAATCTTTATCGCATCCATTGTTCACCGAACATTAGAATTATAATTTTTTGTCGAATACATTTTTCATCTAATATTACAATAACAAATCTTTCTTGAATCTATTTTTCATCTAATATTACAATTTCAAATTGTCATGTGAACCGTCGTGGTCGTGATCGTATGGTAGTTGGGTTTATAACTACCGATGCAGTCAGTGCCTATCACCACTAACATTGTGGGTTCTAATTCCCGGTCAGGTGAGGTCCACTCAATGCAAGATTATGTGATAACACAGTGACTTGGGACAGGTCGTTGGTTTATTCAGTACATAATGTATATAGAAGAACGGGAGTTTAAAGGATCGGATCGGATCGGTTTAACTTTCAATAAGAAAGTTCAATATTACTTAAAACTAACGCAGTTGCGTCGGGTCCGTTGTTTTCCCAGAGTTCTCCTGTTTCATACACCAATAAAACCGACCGTCACGATATAGCTGAAATATTGTTGAAAGTGGCGTTAAACACCATAAATCAAGTCAAATCATATCAAATTTTCATCGAAATCTTTTCTCACCGAACATTACAATTGCAAATATTTTTCTTGAATACATTTTCCACCTAACTTTGCAATTACAAATTGTTATCCACTCCATGCAGTGGATTTTTTCCCATGGAAATATGACATAATTGACAGAGATATACACATAATATTGAAATTGGTCCGGTAAATGAACAACAATTGAACCTATTATGAAGTAGACGTATAAATCGCTTCCGTGGATTGGTTCGTTTGTAGTACGGTGAGTATAACATTATTCGTGATTTATCCAGCTTTGGTGGATTTCGTGGATACCACCAACACATTATGAATTTAAAAAATATATGTTTGGGAATATGACTTGCTTAATAAATACAAATATATAAGAAATCGCCATGTCTACATTAAACTATAAACATTGACAAATACAACGGCGTCAACTTACCACAGTTAATTTCGTCATCTCCATCTATACAATGTTTGTTACCATCACACACAAATCGTGGGGGCACACAATGTCCATGGGCGCATTTAAAATATTCATTGGGACAAGGAAAATCATCTGAAATAAGTTGAAAATGTAATAGAATTCATTTGTCTTTGTGTGTTTGTTTAATGGTGTTGAACGCCACTTTCAACAATATGTCAGTTATAAATCCAACTGCCATGCAATCACGACCACGACGGCCATTAAAGATAATATTATTAAAATATAGCACAGTAGTAGCATGCATGACCTTTCTGCACTCGTGTACTTTAGATGACGGGTTTTCAAAGAAATGAATGTAATGTGAAAGAAAACGTATTCAGTTGTCAAACACCTCATTGGAGTTTATAGGATTTTTTTTTTCAAGGGACCTAAGCCAGTATTTGTATTATATATTTGTTTATGATTAACTGATTTACAACAAAATCTACAAGCTGTAAAAATATGACCGTCACTGAAATTAAAATATTTCTATGTACAGAAAATATTAATTGGTATTTTCAGCGTACCTGATGAAGGTTATTCCAGAAATTCACCGTGCGTACTAAATTTGATATCTACCTTTTTATTATATACCCTAGACATATAAACGGAGCTATTATATTCCCCATGCCAAGTACCATTGTGGAACATACCATTTGATACCTAGAATCTAACGTATGTTACTAGGAACTGTTTATCCTTCCTGAGGAAAGAAATTAACTCACTTTTTTTTTGTAATCTAAGGTAAATTTAATGTTTTACATGTCCAAAAAAATAAATATAAGTATAATGTTTTTCATGTCTGAAAAAAATCACTTGCAAGATATGGCTGCAATACCATTCAATAAGTCAATCAATCAATCGCACTTTGAACAATATTTGATCATAATGCACTTCGGGTGGAGTGACAACATATACCAAATATTTATGAATGAAATATTGAAATATATTTGAAATATTACAAAGTGAAACAAAAGTTAAACGGTTACGGTGAGGGCTGTGTTATTTTTAACACCACTTTCAACAATAGTTCCGCTATATAGTGGTGGTCTGTTTTATTGGTAGAGGAAACCGAAGTACCTGGAGAAGTCCGCAGGCCTGCCGCTGATCACTGACAAACGTTATCACATACAGTTTTATCGAGTACATTCTCCGGGTCCTCCGGTTTTGTCCATCAATAAAGCTGACCGCCACGATATAACTGACATATTGGTGAAAGTGGCGTTAAACTCCATCAAACAAACAATCACTCGCAACATTTTAAAACATTAAATTATTTATATTGAAAATGTGATGAGGTGCTGCTTGTTGTAAGGGCGATAACAGATTCGTCAAGAAAGTCACAAAGTTATGAATTATAGATATAATTATGTTTGCTCGTGCCCTTTCGTGAGTGGGGGAGGGATTTTTCGTTCCTGGGACAACACCTTAAGTCAGAGCCACACAAATCGTTCTTCGCAGATTAATGTGTGCGTACACTTCATTTAACCCTTGTTAACCCCTGCATTTTTTCATTT
>MJUT01016440.1:137299-155872 GCA_002080005.1 Gigantidas platifrons
AGTCTGTTAGTCTAACAAAACGAAAAGTATCATTGTCAACACATGGAGAAATATAGTGAAACCTCTCTAAACTAAACCATAAACAAACCAGAATCTTGTATCAGCAAAACTTTAAATGCATTCCTAATGTAAGAGATATTTGGTAATTTAACCTGTATAAACCGAACACCTGTTTATTCCAAGCATAACAGTTGGCCCCAATGAGGTTTGCCTCAAACATACTTCACTCTAGTTGTTCTTTTGACAATTATGTTATCTGTTCTTCCTCGATATACGGATTCTGATTACCTCTTTGGTATCTTTCAAACTCTTCCTTTTTTGTTCACCATACAGATGAACAATTAGTAATCAATACCAACGTAATGGTAACTTGGCACCGTCAAATAATGAAATGCTTATTATAACGATTAAATCACAATAAATAGATACAAAATATGAAAACCAATTAACTATGTGGAATTTAAATGATTGTGTCACAATTCTTGTCGCAATGGCAGCCTTCATTTTTTACCGTAGTATCAATAATAATATGACAATCAATTATATTTTGTGCTATATAGATTCTCCCTCAGTTGCACGTGGGTTACGATATTTCTGCACGCGAGAGAGTTAAATTAAAAAAATTAACCACGAGCCGTTAGGCGAGTGGTTATAATTTTTCATTTAACTCTCGAGAGTGGAGAAATATCGTAACCCACATGGGCAACTGAAGGAGAATTTGTTTCTCCCATTATTTAACATGAACTTTATTTCAAAAGCCGTCAAACGAGTCAAACGAGTCAAATGCGGGGAAAGGCACGAGACATTTTAATTCTCTAGAGGATTACAGATTTTTCCACCACTGGTTCAGCGAGGTTCAAACGACGTCATAATGTGAGAACAACTATTACAATGCATGGTTACTTGTGACTTGGAGTTGAAATTTGACATTTTTTTTCGTATTAACGTTTGATGTTTAGAGTGAGTGAGTGAGTGAGTGAGTGAATGGGTGTTGTTTAACGCCAATTCAGCAATTTTTCAGCTATATCATGGCGAGAACAAGTTAATTTGCAATAGGATGATGAGGAGGTACACCCTGTTCTAGACCAACACGCTGAATTCTAGTGCTAGCTCACTGACATAAATCCGCAGGTAGCCATTTCTCCACTTGGACACATTATTCTGATTCCGAGCCGACCAGTCTTTGCTCTTTATCCTTAATGCTGCGTGCTTAGCGGAGAAGCAACCAATACCAATGTTATTGTCGTCGGTTTGACCCTATCTGGGCTCGAACCCACTATCTACGGCTAATTATTACACCACCGATGCGGTTTTGAATTTTTAAAAGCAAATAGACATATATCAATATGTATGACATCATGTTTAAGAAAACTTACGAGTCATGGGCGAAATAACTAAACATACCAAATCCACCAAAATAACAAGAAATTGTAATATGCTGCGAGCAAATATGATTATCAAGCTGTGATACAAATCGTCCTTCTCCACGTTGTAAATCTGAACCCCTTTCTACATCTCCTCTAGGAGCATATGTATGATACTTAACTTTGTCCTCTAAAGGATAAATATATGTAGATATGGTTATAGAGTCTGCAAGTTCCATGTATTCACAATGTACAGAAACATCTGAAATAATATTTAAAATAATAAACCATTCAGTTATTTGATTGATTGATTGATTGATTGATTGATTGATTGATTGATTGATTGATTGATTGATTGATTGATTGATTGATTGATTGATTGATTGATTGATTGATTGATTGATTGATTGATTGATTGATTGATTGATTGATTGATATGCAATTTCTTTAATTGCTTTGATTGATTGATTGGTTGATTGCTTGATCAAATTTCGATCTTAATTGTGTAACATATATTGGTTAATATTTTCTATTGATAGTCATACCACAAGTGTACAGAAAATAAATATAAAGACCGTGAAAGTACGAAGATATACTATTTATCATTGGTCACGAACCACACATTTGATTACATTTGTATATAACTCTGTCATTCACAACTTACATGCAAATAAATACGTCCATTTTACCACTGTTGCGTTGGTGGAAAGGGACAACTATTTTTGTCTGCTTCCAATAGCTATTTTTTTAATCGAATCTCGATCAGGGCGAGGTGTACAACATTATGTGATAAAGTTTGTCAGTGACTTGCAACAGCTCGGTGATTTTCTCTGGGTGCTGCGGTGTCCTCCAGCAATACAACTGACTGTCACGATATAGCTGAAATATTATTGAAAGTGGCGTTAAACACCATCAAACAAATAAACAAACAAAAGAAAGACTCTGCAGCTTCAAAGCCGTTTAAAATCAATTATCTAATTTCATTACCATAACTATCAACTCGAATGGTATAAGTTCCATTTGACCTGTGTCCGACATTCCACAATTCTTCGCAAGAAGACAGATGCTGACTCGGGGCACATTTGTCTTCTTCATCCTCCCTATGTACTCCAAGGCAGTCAGATATCTTATCGCATATTCTCTCTTTACTTATGCATGACAAGTCAAAACATTGTTCAATTGTTGGGCTGCACGATTCTACAAAATCATTTAATACCATTGCAATATTATGTAAATGCTGCACATTTGTAATATTGCATTGTCATCTAATGGGACCGACAAGATATAACTGAAATTATGTTGAAAGTGGCGTGAAACACCATAAACCAACTAAACCAATCTAGTGGGAACATACTTTGCTTTGTTCGTGATATACTGTTAAAAAAAAGAAACGCATAATCCACTTTTATTTTTCAAAATGCAAATTCTGCGATTTACCAGGTGAAATTAAATGGCCAATTTAATCATTGATTTGTTAAAGGTAAGTTTTAAATTTTAATTGCCTGTTCAATAGATTTGGCTCTCTGCCACATGTGCACAGCGCCTCTGAAAAATGAATATCCCAGGTATCGCATCGAGAATTCGGTAGCGTTTTTCACGGGCATTTCGTGGTTAACTAAACTGTTAAGCTAAACCGTATAAAAGGACCAAGTTTGAAGCTTGACTTTTATTACTAGGTTGATATGCTGCAATACCAAGGCTAGACCCTGCCACTCAAAATATCGCTATCGATCGTCTCCAAGCCAGAGAGTCCCAAAATGAGCTATTACGAACTCTTAATGTTAATCAGAGCACCATTTCCAGGCTATAGAAAAGACTCCAACAAACTGGTTCAACGAAGAACTACCAAAGGAGTGGAATACCTCGCACAACTACTCCTGGACACGATCGGTACATCCGGCTCTTTCATCTACGGAATTGAAGCGTTGCTGCATCAACCACTGCAGCCGGAATACCTGGATTGCGAACAATCAGCTCACAAAGAGTCCGCAGCCGCCTTCGATAGCATGGCATTAGACCAAGAAGGTCGTATTTCGGAGCGGTATTGACCAAATGACCACAAAGCAGACCTAGTGCATATCCCGAGCAATTTATCGGATGCAAGGTACAGAGACGAAATTATCCAACCTCACCTTATGCACGTAATTGAGCGATAGAGGGAGTTATTCCAACAGGACAACGCTAGGTCACACACAGCAAGTGTAACAATGGACCACCTTGAGCAGAACAACATCAATGTGCTTCCATGGCCTTCAAAATCGCCGGTCATGAATCCAATTGAACACCTAGGGGATCATCTGGATACACGTATGCGCCAGCGACAACCTCCACCTCAGACCCTCTATCAACCTCGCCAAATGTTGCAACAGGAATGGCGAACAATACCGAGAAACAATGTGAGAAATTCGATTGAGTCTATGCGGAGGAGGTGCAGAGCAGTATTGGCCGCGCGCGGTGGTCATACACGGTACTAACTTCAACCTGACCGGAAGTGTCCACTGGCGTCAACGTGGTGATCGTAACTGCAGTTACGATCATCCCAACATGGCGGAGGGAAAAACCGGTAAATTTTATTAGGCCATTTTCTCCATGTTAATGGTTTATTTTCATAGTTGTATTGTGTCAAGAAACATGTTGTAAAGGCAGTTCATTGAAAGGTTGTTTTCCATAAAATGGCAATTTGACGAGAAGAAAGAAAATCGAGATACCAGAAAGCTCGATGATAATCGTAACTCCGTCGATTGATGATCGTAACTTATACCATTTTTAGTAGAAAGATGATCGTAACTCAAAATTTTCAATATTTTTATTTTTTAATAAACATCATACTTAGCGGCCACGATATACTGCTCTCACTGAATTTAAAACAAATGAACAAAATACAAAATAAGCACTCAATGAACAACGCAATTTGTCAAACAGCACGAACCACCGACGTGCTTGAACGATTTCTACCCTTATAGATAGACAATAACAGTGCATTGACTTGACAATAATAACGATATACAGATAAGGCTCAGAAACGAGTAAAACAAGAGGGTCTCCCGAGCGTTGCCCGCCTTTCGGAACGAAAATGTATATCGTTTTAGTTATGTCGAGTCAATGCACTGTTATTGTGTTTATACTGCAACTTTTCTAACAGTTTTTAAACCCTTTAAAAATAAAGATAAAAAGATTTAAAAAAAATACATTTCTTTATATAAACTAATTTATACTACAGCCGCGCTATTTGAGCAGTGAAATTGCATTGACTGTGTATCGTTTAGGCATATACAATCACTGACCATATATCTCTTTCTTTATGACATTGATAATGTGTTTCCAAAGAAATATATCTGTGACGTCCAAATAAACAGATGTTCGTGGTATTTTTACGTCGCCCATTTCTAATTTTTAAAGGGTTTTAAATAATGAAAAAAAACCTAACAATTTAACTGTTACAAGTAATCATTGTCTTGTGTTATTTTTATTTGCTTGTGGTTTTAAAACCGAAATTCTAATCAAATTGACAATGACAATTTGATCTCAATAAGATGTTTATCTGTTTTGGTAGAGGAATTCACTATTCAAACTCCTACATAGTCTAAGATATCCACAGTACTTACCAATACTTCAGATATATTGGGGTCCATTGATTCAGGCTCCTGTGTTTCAGGTTCAGGTTCATGTATATTCAGATCCATTTGATTGATTGATTGATTGGTGTTTAACGTCCAGCGAGCAATTGTTCAGCTATATTCAGGACGAGAACATTAAAAAATTTAAACGCCACGGGACTCGAATCAAGGAAAGGTGATGGGTAGGGACAGATAATTTAGCCAGTGCAACAGGTCTACTATGGACCACTCATCATTTGAGCTGTTACACTGGGTTCTTTAACGTTCGAAGAGGGTGGCAATCTTTCAACACGGGACCTCGGTTTTGCTTACGTCTCATCCGAAGGACAAGTTGGTTGTCAATTTATACATCCCGCAAAACCGACGGATGCCTCTTCAAGCAGAAGAAACTATCTGTCCCATTTCTGTACCCCGGGGTTCCCGCGGGGTTGACCCCTTTTAGAGGACTAGTGCCTCTAGGGCGGAGAAACCTTGTGCCTATTCTACCCCGGCACACCCTCTGGGAGGGGGTCAGATCCATTTGAGCAGTGTCTAAAACAAATGTAACCATGCATGCTAACTGTCCATTCAATGCATTGTGCATACCATCAAGACTTCAATATTATTTCCACAAACACCTCTCCCATAATTTTCTAACAAATCCAGATTTTGTTTAAAAAAATGACACCATATCTTGACAGAATTTCATAAAAGAAAAACAAATAAACTTAGCTTATTCTGATGAAATTATATTGTTGCTATAATCATCTTACCAGCGCCGCGGAGTAGAAGCAGTGGTGGATCCAGAAGGGGGCGGAGGGGACGTACGCCCCACCCCTCCCCCCTAACAAAAAAAAACAAAAACAAAAAGAGAGAGAGAGACAGGGGGGTCTTCCATCCCTCTATTAAGGATATCAGCATTCATTCATTCGCCTGTTAAATGTATTATATATTTTTACCCGTTGCATTGCCCTTTTAGTTTATCTAAATAATTACTTTTCAACTTTTGAAGCAGTCGACGATTAATCAGAAAATCATCTTGAAGTCATTTTTGACTGACGTTCATAAATTATGATGTTATGATTTAACGCGGATTCAATAAATTCCTTTCCGATAAAATTCGCTTCTTATTGTTTTCTACTAGTTTCTAATGGCATGTCATGGCATCATCAACAAAACATAGAAAGCTACAGCACACAGGAATTCCAATTATGGAAAGTTTTATGGCAACAGACAAACAGACAAACCTGTTGACAAATCGTCGACTCTATCGGACTCGAGATGTTGTTCTTTGATGTTTCCAAATATCACAAAATACCGTATACCTGCTTATGCTAACGTCTGTTACATCTAGCAGTGTAGAAAGGGCCAATTCGTCTCTCAAATTTATTAAGAACCCGATGCGAAGTACCATGCATGAAGACAGACCGAATGCTCTACTTCTGCTGTGTGTACATAAAGACATAGCTATGAATTACAACGCCGAAATCCTCGAAAAATGCTTCTCCGCAACCCGTTGGCAGACTAAGAACTATATAGACACTAGACAGTCACTCTGTATAAGACAAAAGCCAAATTCTTGAAGACTTTGTGGGCTTGTTGAATTTTTAGTGACATAATATTGAAAGAGTCGATGTGGGATCAGATTCAATTATTCTGTTTTTTCTAAAACGCATAAAAATCAACTGGTGATTATTTTTGGCATCATATATGACAATAGCAGTTAAATTCAATTTTAGTAAAATGATGAGACAAATAATTATTCTAAAAACAGAAAACAAAGTGATATTATAATCCCTTAGACATTAATTTTATCAAAATCCATCCATTCTACAAACACTTCAATACAAATTACCCCATTTTCAACAGAGAAACATGAGAAAATTGGCTAATATAGCACGCCGTGTATTCGGAAACTCGGTGCAAGCTAGTTATTTTGAACGTTTTCATTGGTCAATTTTGAATTTTTGGACACTACAGACCGCCGAGCATGCTGTTCCGTGTTCTGTTGCCGTCATGCTCCACGGTCTATAGTGTCCAAAAATTCAAAATTGGCCAATGAAAACGTTCAAAATAACTACCTTGCACCGAGTTCAAAGTGTCCCCACCTGTTCCGAGTATACGAATACCCGGCGTAATAAGGAAATTAGGGGAGTCACAGCTCCAGATAGATAATTTCAAGTGACATCTCCCTTTAATTTACACTCTGACACTGCTTAGAAATTATCTGAAACTTTTTGGAGAAGATTCATGCGTTTTAATACACTTCATCACATTCACAAAATGCTTCAAAATTGTTGACGGAAAAGCTTCCTAAATACTCAAAACACAGGATCTTCCGGGGGGACTTCGCCCCCAGGGGCCCCTACCCTTCCCTGGACCCACTGGAGACCTTAAGCGGTACCCAGACCCCTCGCCGACTTTCGTCCCCCCTAACACAAAATCCAGGTATCCGCCCCTGAGAAGGCGAGAGAAATTTTGACGTCGTTATTTTTGTAGATATAAGGGAGAAATCGTAACAATGCATTTCATTTCTGGCCTACGCGTGAGAAAAATCAATACCAAGAATAAGGATGGTCGAATACACACACACATTTTAATATTTCTGCATCTATTGGTGTTTATTATCAAAATAAATTAAGAAACGCCTTTTCAATATTTTATATCTGGTTTTGTATATAGAAAAAAATTGGAAAAGAATGTTTGTCGAAAAACTTTTCAACCAAAAGACTACATGTCGTTTCAACATTTCAATTTTCCGCCATAAAAATCCTTTGAAATGATCAACGGTTATGTGACAAGTATTATTATTATACTTTTAAGTTGATAAATAGTTCTCAAATAATTATGACGCCTTGTAAATTGTTACCCTTTTCCATCTAAAATTAAAAATAGCCTTTCCATTCGTCATGATTATTTTGACTGGCTGATAACATGTCCGTTTTTTGTATGCGTAACGAATTCTATTACGATCATCATAAGTGAAAGTTACGATCATCATTGCAGATAAAATAATGAAGTTACGATTCAAGATTCAAGATTCAAGATTTTATTAACAAGGCTCAGGCACAGTGTGCAACATGAGCATACAGTTATTATAATATAAATACATACATATGAAATAAGACAAAAACACAACAAGAACATTAACATTGGAGAAAAAAAAACATAGTGAATAGAAGTGATCACCTTAGTATCTAATGTACTAGAATAATTTACTGATTCCTTTCAAAAATAATGCTACACTTTTCAATAATTGAGAATTACACAAAGAGAAGATACCAGCCATTTTAGCTACACTACTATTTTGTACATAGTATTTTGGAATATATTTGGATCTTAAACTTTGTATTTCAGTGTTATTACATATAAACAAGTAGTGATATTCATCGCCAATTACATTTTTTAAGCATTTTGTACACTTTCTATGTTCTCTTGTAATTTTTTGCCAACTTCCTGTTTCAATTGGTATTCTAATGTTACAAAGCCTAAATTTAGTTATATAGATTCTATACTTTTGTTCAAGGCGTAGCAGATACGGTTCTATACAAAACTCTTGCTTGAAAAGAGAATAAAAATGACCACGAGAGAAATTACCAATTTCTGAACGCCAATTTTGTATGAATTGGTCAATAAGAATTTGCTTCACATGTGTTTTAATCCAAATTATATTAACAGGCATTTGGTTTCTAAAGATAAAACTTAGGCTAATATTATCCAAAATATTTTGTATATTTTTCACATATAAAGTCTGACTATTCTCATTTGCATACAACTTGAATAGAAGTTTATATATCTTAGAAGACAACTTTTCTGTAGTCATTAAACGACCCCAGAAACAGAGCATCCTGCATTTGATATTAATGTCAAGAGGGTGTCTACCCAACTCACTAAACAATTTGGAGTTGTAACTCTTACACCCAAAATTCTTTTTAAAAATTGTAAATGTACTTTCTCAATATTGTCATTCTTACCAACACCCCAGACTTCACTCCCATACAACAGGATAGGAGCAACAAGTGAGTCAAAAATGTTCAACTGTAAATCAATAGGCAGTTGCAGGTTTCTAATTTTATAATATACCGCATATAACGCTTTTTGCGCTTGCTCTACTAACTTCTTTTTGTAATAAAAAAGAACTCCTAGATAAGAATAACAATCAGTATACTCCTACTCCTTTCCGTCTAATTTTAATCGTAATGGTGGGCGGAATTTTCGCTTTGAAAAGATAACGGTTTTAGTTTTACTCAAGTTAACTTCAAGTTTCCATAATTTACAGTAATCACTTAATACATCTAGTAAATTTTGCATTCCTTCAAATGTTTCCGAGAATAATAATGTATCGTCGGCATACAGCAAAAGAAAGGTCTTCATAAGTATATTTAAATATTCATCAAACAGATTGTCAATTGTTTGTAAGGGTGATACTTCATGAATATCTATAAATGTTTCCAAATCATTTATAAAAACTGCAAAAAGGAAAGGGGATAAGTTTTCCGCTTGGCGGACCCTATACTGCAATTGAAAAAAATCAGAATTTACACCATTTTTTGTTACACGGGATTTTGGTACATACTTTTAATTACATTGAAACATTTTCCATTCATACCATTTTTTATCATTTTTGTCCACAGCCCACTTCTATTAACTTGATCAAATGCTTTACTAAAGTCAACGAATGTACAAAATAGCTTTTTTTATGCATAAAATATAAGTCAATAAATGATTTCAAAATAAAAATGTTATCTAATGTGGAATGCATCTTTCTAAACCAGCTTGTGAGGGGGAAATAAGGTTAACTTCGTCTGCAAATGAGTTTAATCGATTATTTAATATACTTGTAAAAACTTTGCTGAAGCAGCTAAGTAGACTAATTGGTCTATAATTTGATGGGTCTGTTCAATCACCCTTGTTTTTGTATACGGGTTGAATAACGCCTAATGTCCAGCTTTCTGGGAATATACCAGTATCAAAAATGATATTGAAAATTTTCACATAAATAAGTAGTAAATGAAGGGTACTTTTTAAATATTCATTTCGTATACAATCTGTACCAACTGCTTTATTGCTTGGTAGGTTACGAACTACATTTTCGATTTCAGTATCAGTAATACTACAATTAAGTATATGATTTGAAATTTCCAAACTAAATTGTATATTGTAACTATTGATATCATTGTTTTGTTCATATTCTTTATCAGAAGAATTGATATTTTTGAAATATTCATACAATTCAGTCAACGGGACTTCTACATTAGATTTTTTAGCATTTGTACATCGTTTTAGTATATCCCAAACTCTCTTTGGGTTATGACTTGACGCTTCTCTAATTTCACCTGATAAACGTTATTGGAACTTAACATAAGCCCGTGTAGCTCTTTTTTATATTCACGACTGGCTAGGTTCATATTATTACCAGTAACATTAGTCTTATGTATATTATATGTCTTTCTTGCTTCATGAAAAGCCTTTCTATTGGTTCTACATTTGTTGTTAAACCATGGTGTTTGTTTTGGCCTTACATTTAAATCGTCATGTGACAAACTACTTTTTGTACCAAAAACGTGTTTGGCATTATCATCAAACAATGTACCAATATCATCAATAACCGAAGTTATGTCTCTGTCGCTCAAAAGTTCACCGTGTTCGTGTCTGATAAAAATAGTGTCTACAGTGTCAATAATATTCTGTAACCTCTCATCAGACACTAAGTTTTGTAAGTACTGTTGTGATTTTTCACTACACCATTTTCTAGCTTGAATATGTTCTGACCTTTCATTCTCATCTGCAGTTAATGCATTTTCTTTATTAGGAATTTTTAGAGAAATGTGAAGTTGACTATGTACATCCGATAAATTTGGAGAAAAGTTTTTGACTTCAAAATCTAATATATGAAAAAACAATTTAGATGACGATAAAAAGTAATCTATCATAGAGACATCTTGACAAGTACATTCGCCAAGCAGCTTATCTTTACCGACTCTACCATTGACAATATAAATGTAATTTTTTCTACAAAAATCAAGTAACATATGACCATATGTATTTGGTCTCCCAGTACAATTACTATTTCTAGACAACGAAGCACCAGCTTTAACGATGTTTTCGTAATCGTACATATAATTAATTAAATCAACATCATCTTGCAAATCAAAAATGTTAAGTAAAGATTTATCAGTTTCAACATAATCAAGTAATTTACCTGTCTTTGCATTAACATCACCTAAAAGGCCAATGAGATCACTATGTTCAGATAATTGAAACATTTCTGATTCAATTTCATTAAATGCATCCAAACATGAATATTTTTTGTTTTCGGGGGGAATATAAATGTTTCCAAACAGAAAATTTTTGTCTGTACCAAAAATACTACTATTAATTTTAACCCATTGCACATATTCAGACAATGTATCTGGAAATTCAAGTAAATTTGCAAGACTTTTTTTGAAAATAGTAATAATACCACCAGATTTTCTTAGGCATTTTTTTCTATGTTTGGCTACATAAGTGAAACCATCTGGCAATGATAAATGATCTAAATTATCAGTTTTCGTCTCTTGAAAAAATAGAATATCATAATTTTGGAAAATATTTAAAAAATAAGGGTCTTTTAATTTTGACATCAAACCACAGACATTTAAACAACATATATTAAATAATGATGATTTATTAATATTGTTCAGTACACAGTGTTTTTCATTAGCATCACTATGCCTCTTGTCCTAGCTAATGCTAGGATCAGCATTACGATGGACATTCGGATCATCACGAAGTGTGGGATGATTTTGTACTTGAGCTTCTGGGGGTATGTAAAGTCTTCCATCTACGTACAATTTGTCTCTCACAATGTATGCACGTCTATTTTGATCACGGAGTTCCTTCATGGTTCGGACCAATACTCGCCGTCTTTCGCTAATTTCTTGTGGGTACTGTTGATAAATTTTGAATGGTTTATGTGCTAATTTTGCTCGAGCTGCATTTAGCACAGAATCCTTGTTCTTATTGTAAACAAAGTTTGCCACAATAGATGGGGGCTTTCTATCACGTCTAGGCTTCAACCGATGAACGTTGTGAAATTGTACATTTACAATCTCTAATTCACTCTGTAGAAAATCTTTAAGAATTTGTTGTGTGTCTCCCTTCATATCTGTGTCGGGGATAACTTCTGGAATATTTTCAAAAATTAAATTATATTTCATTGATCGAGTCTGTTGATCTAATAAAGTTTCGTGTAGTTCTTTGGTTCTATGGTCAAGTTCATATCTGGCAATTTCAAAATTTTGGATTCTAGCGTGAAAATCTCTACATTGTAGCTCATTTGTTTCAAATTCAAGATACTTTTCATGTTCTGTGACCGACCTTTTCAATTGACTAATGCCAATTTCAACCATCTCAAATCGTTGTTCAATGTTCCGTAGCCTGTCATTGAAACTATCTAATAAGTTTAATTTAATTAATCTGGATTGTATATCATTCAGTATTGTCTGAAAGTTAAACATCGTATGTTGATTTGTTGTTGATGTTTGTGCATTCATGTGTCCTTGACCTTGTCCATTCACAAGTATGTGCGGTGCGTTCGACTGTGCAAAAGTGCTGTGTATTGTAGTCGATGTTTGCATTTGTGGTCCTAGTTGCATTTGCATGTTTGGGTTCGTAGGAGACACATTTGTAAAAATAGGAAGAATTACATGTGGTGGCCCATAGAGAGTCTCGTTAGCATTCTGAACCGCATAAGTCAAGTTGGACATCGAGGGTGGCGGTGTGTTCAACATGTTAGTAAGTGATGAACTCACCGAACTGTTTTCACGTCTTCTTTTCGACTTGCGGCCCATAAAACAATTTTCTGTATATTCAGTTAGATTCTCAGTTTCAAATGTTCCATCCTCCCTCAAATTTTCGACTCCAATAATGGATAAGCATACAAATAAAACAACAACTGACCAGAGCTACATTACAGGTGACCACTCATATCCGCCGAGTTTTTTTGTTACTCGATTTTCTTTCTTCTCGTCAAATTTCCATTTTATGGAAAACAACCTTTCAATGAACTGACTTAACAACATGTTTCTTGACACAATACAAATATGAAAATAAACCGTTAACATGGAGAAAATGGCCTATTAAATTTACCGGTTTTTCCCTCCGCCATGTTGGGATGAACTGCAGTTACGATCATCACGTTGACGCCAGTGGAGGATGCGGCGTTTCGTTTTATATTTGGACAAAAAAGGGTACTCAAGGTGAATTGAATTGGTCGTCATTGACGGGGTCCGACTATGAAAAGCTTTTGGAAAATCTTCCTTCAAAATTATGCTTTTTGATCCATCATGATACCCATGATCATACAGTCAAAATTTGGAGTTCATTTTTGAATTTATATCGTTTCGTGACGTTAGAAATACACGAGTTCTCTAACATTAGTGATAGTTTTGAAAAATGTAAAGGGTGGGTAAATGACTACTTGCTTTAGGATCATTGGGGAGAAAAGGTTTTGATAGCGTTACGCCTTATATGCATTGTCTTGTATACCATGTTCCGTTTTTCACTAAAAAGTATGGAAACTTTTACGTTTCAGTGGGCAGGGCGTAGAAAAGATCAATGATGATATAAAAAAAAATCATCATTCAAAAACAAACAAATGGGACGCAACGGTCGATGCCTTCCAAGTTCGAAAAAGGATAGAACATTTGATATCAGAGAACTGCGAGCGTGATAAGCGAAAGTACACCAAAAGTACGAACGAGTATTGGAGTGATATAATTTTTAAGAAAGGACGCTAAAAAAGGCTAAAAGGAAATGTCACTTGTAGCTGACAAATATTCTGAAAATGACCCGGTCCCTTGTTAAATCGACGACCTTTCTGTACCCAAGATTAGAGACGAATTGAAAATTAGGCGTTAAAACTGTGTCTTCATCCTACGCCAACATTTTGAAATGTCATATTCAAGGTATGCCAACAAACATTATATTACAGGTGTTTATTTAACAATTAATGACAGCTACAGATAATGCAGGTCTCAAAAGTGAAATTTATTATAAGCAAAAAATAATAAACAAAAAACAATCTAAAAATATAAGAATAAGTCTGTTAAAATTTAATAACTTGAAAAAAAAAGATTAATCTTTTGTAAAAATTTATATTAAAAAGATAAAAGTCTGGTAAAATTAAACAATAATCTGTAAATAAAAAAGATGAAAATGTAAAATTTTAGAATAATTTAAATAAACAATCTTTCTAAAATGTATGAATTTAAAATATTATATGATACTCATGCAATTAAGCAATTTTCTTAAAATCTAAATTCAAAAGTTTTTTAATAATATTCACACTGACTGCATTTGGAGTTATTTCTAAATAGAACATTGCTATCCAAAATCTAAGACAATTGTAATTTTAGCAATTTGTAATGTGATTGTGTATACTGATTGTTTTTGGTTATTTTGATAAAGTATGATAAAAAAATATCTGTGTCTATAATATCTTTAATTTATTTTCATGAAGTATGATAAAAAAAAATATCTGTGCTTATAATATTCTAATTTATTTTCATGAAGTATGATATAAAAATATATATGCTTATAATATCCTATTTTATTTTCATAATGATTGATGTTAAAATATATGTGCTTATAATATCCAAATTATTTTTATAAAGTTTAATATTAAATATATGTGCTGATATACTGATTTTTTGTTTGTTATTTCCATAAAATATGATTTTAAATACCTACTTCCAACTTAGTTTATTCCCTCAATACTCGCACAAAAACAAGACAACCTTACATTAAAAATTAATTGTGGACTTGGGGTACATTGACATCTCCCCCGATTTTACACTAATTAAACATGACTAGTCATGTTTATGTTCCAGACCATACGCGTATTTGGACCGTACGCGTACGGTCCGGACCGTATGCGTATATCTTCAAAATACCTATACGGTCGGACCGTACGCGTACGGTCGGACCATACGCGTACGGTCTGCCTAGTTTCAAGAGATTATCGAGGCTTCAAAAATATTTTACAGATCAATGTTATTCGAATCTAAAATATATTTTAATTATCGCAATTGTGCAATTTAGAAATAAGTCTAATTTAATCTATTATAAACTTACATGTCCTGAATTTAGTATGTTCGTAATAAGTGAATTCTGCTCACTCGCAGTTAACAAAATAGTTTGAAATTGAATAAAGTTATTGAAGTAATCGTCAGTAAACAGAATGTGGGAAGAAACATTTGAAGCATATTTAGGAACTTTATTACAAAAACCATCATTACTCGTGAGAAGACTACTCGGCCATTCTCGCTACCCGGCAAATAACCTCGTACGTAGATAACTCGAATAATTCAAGCCCTTTCCGTCTCCGATTCTCTCCGCTTCTAGCGATCAGCGGGAGCGTAATATAACGACTGGATTATTCGGGTTACGTACGTAGATAGTAGAAATTCTTCATAAATATAGTCCACGAAAATCCAATATGGAAGACATACTAAGTAAAATCTAATCATGTTTGCATTGTAAAAACCCATATGGTCTAAATACCCGTATGGTCCAGCTTGTACTAGACCATATGAGTATACTCATACGGTCGGACCATACGCGTATGGTCGGACCGTACGAGTATACTCATACGGTCCGGACCGTACGCGTACGGTCCAAATACGCGTATGGTCTGGAACATTTATATAACAATTAACCTATTCAACCTATGCCAACAACCTTTTTTACCTTTTTATATATATATATTTCAAAATGTTGGCATAGGTTGAATGAACCGTTAAAACGAGTTTAAAAAACAGAGAAAAACTTTTAGACCTTTTAAAGAGTAAACGACAATGATTCTGTTGTTACTTTCTGCGTCCTCATGTCAGGAACAGATTTATCGGTAGTCAAAAGTAACTACGAATTATTCTTCATCTTATATTGCTATTTTCTGTACAAAAGAAACAAATACCCAAATTCTGTGTTGTCGCCGATAATATTTCCCCGTAAATAAATAATTTATCTGTTGTATATAGGTGTTTATGTATTGTATATATAATATCTCATTTATTGCAAGAGATGTACGAAAATCAAATATTGATTTTATTGAAATTTCATGTCCTCCCATGAAAAGACAAACTATTATCACTGTCGTGTACCCGAGTAGGATCGGTCTTTTCAAGATGGCGACACAGCCAAAAGAAGAAAGATAGGTCTCTAATTTAAGCACGTTTCAAGCCATTTAATCGAAGGATCCAGCCTAAACGCATTGTTAACATAACAGTCTGATTACAGGGAACTCTCGATCTTCCCAATTTTGCATTTGGCCAGACCCATTTTGTACATTTCGTTTGAAACCTTTCTCGATTTGTGGAACGATGATCAACCCCCTAAAAACACGTTTTCTCTCTTTTCCCGTGGCTCATGTCGCCAATGTCATACCCAGATAGTAACTCCCTGGCTTGGGAGGGCTCCGCATTACGTTTTTAATGTGGAAAGTGATGAAAAACTGGAAATATCAGTCGCCGAAAGTTTGCTTACGTCTAGGATCGGACACGGTCTTTTTTCGTTAAATTTGTTCGGGAGTGGACATGATATTTGACGTAATTTTGATTGGGATCGGTCTAAATTTGATAGGGATCGGTCACGAATTTTTCGACTTCTAAGCCATTCCAATATATGTGCAGAAAACAATGATTTTTGAAAATTTAGAATATCGAGAAGTTGCACAACCTACATTATTTCATTCCCAAACACCCCTTTTCATTATTTCCATTAATATAATTTCTCAAGTGTAATAAAATATTGTTTATAGTTGTTCCTTATGGTTGAACCAACTCAGTACTTCGGTAGTAACCATGGGCGGATCCAGGATTTTGTGTTAGGGGGGACGAAAGTCGGCGAGGGGTCTGGAGATAGCTTAAGGTCTCCAGGGGGTCCAGGGCAGATCCCTGGTAGGGGATCCCGGGGGTCAAAGCCCCCGGAAGCTCCTGGATTTTGAGTATTTAGGAAGCTTTTCCGTCAACAATTTTGAAACATTTTGTGAATGTGATGAAGTGTATTAAAACGCATGAATCTTCTCCAAAAAGTTTCTAAGCAGTGAGTGTAAATTAAAGGGAGATGTCACTTGAAATTATCTATCTGGAGCTGTGACTCCCCTGATTTCCTTATCACGCCGGGTATTCGTATACTCGGAACAGGTGCGGACACTTTGAACTCGGTGCAAGCATTGAACTATTATCGTTCATCATGCACATCTGCATATGATGCCCAACCTTCATCGAAATCCTTTGAGAGGTTTGGGAGGAGTTGCACTTACAAGATGATGTGAACAGACAGACAGACNTGATTCCTATAACCCGAAATTTATAAAACAATAAACAAGTCGTTGAAGTATAAAATGTAACGCATAGTCAAGCGTATATCTCTTATTTTAAATGACCTTATTTACAGGGAGTACTTCCAAAGGTCTGCACTGGCCATGTATCATTGTTTTTCCATCTGTAACTCTTAACAACGGACATAAGCACACAAACTTAACGAAGAATTTGGTAAAACTATATGTTCCTTTCACTTTTGTGACCGGGACATGACAAGTAACAAGTAATATATAGTATACCAAAATATGCATAAACAACTTTTTTTTTTAGAAAATAAGAAATATAAAGAAGAACAAAATATTTATAAATAGGGAGTGCATATGGAGTGGGCATATCTTAACAATCCCAAGAAATGGTCAAACACTCATTCCAAAACTTCTGTGTTCTTTTACAACTAAAATCTTCATTAAATACAAATTTTGTCCACAAGAAAGTTAAAGCCTTTATTTTGAATCATCATTGGTTTTAACCGTTTGTAGACTTTTTGTACTTTCGTGACAAGCATCGCCCACTCATCTAGAGAACCATGTAACTATTGTTAAGGGGACAATCATTTGATTTTGAGGGGAGGGCTTGGACGATTTTTTTTCCGGATCAAAATATTTACTTTCATTATATTCACGGTTAAATCATTTATTTTTTACATAGGCCAAATCAAGTTATTTATTTATATTTTTGTTGTATTTTCAAGCGTGGATCGGAGTAAATCTTAGGGAGTACACTATTTTTTCCTCCATCTTCGAGATCAAAATATTTATTTTCAACAAAGTCTTGGCCAAAATATTTATTTTAAAAATCTTCCCGCCCCCCTCTGGATCGCCACTGGTAACATGAATTTATGGGTTTTCTTTCGTTATCAGAATACATTCTCCTTCACAGTTAATTCCAGAGCTTCCTAGTTATGTTCTCTTATTGTTTCGAGTGGCTTACTGGATCACTGCACCCGAAATAATTAAAATGAGATTTTCAAAAGATGAGCTTTGGTAACTAAGCGCGTTACAATCTCCTTTTGAACTATTGAAGGTATAGAAATCCAATGGTCCACGATACTAGGTAGATATCATAATATTTGTTTTCTATATATGATTAGGCTAATGCAGGAGCCGCTTACCCAGTCGATGCGCCTGGCCTGGGAAGTTTTATGAAACCGGGCCCTTGTCTTTTCCCTTTGGCGTTCACGCATTTCACACACCTGTTGCTTTGATTTTTCATTCTTTTTCTGATGTTTTATTTGCATTATTTTCCTGA
>MJUT01016440.1:190243-222773 GCA_002080005.1 Gigantidas platifrons
GACCTATGGAAAAAATGTTTAAAAGTCTTCTCCTCTGAAACCAGCAAGTCAATTTAAAGCAAACATGGCATGAATGGTCCTTAGGTGGTCAACTTTCAAAATTATGTCCTGTGAGCCCGACCTCCATCCAAGATTGCCACAGTCAGCGGACATAGTATTAACATAGGACCCTATGGGAAAATTGTTTAAAAGTCTTCCCTCTGAAACCAGTCAGTCAATTTAAAGCAAATATGGCATGGATGGTCCTTGGGTAGTATACTTTTAAAATTGTGTCTGGTGACTACTACCCCCATCCAAGATGGCTGCCATGAGCAGACATAGTTTTAACATAGAACCCTATGGGATTTGAATAGTAACTTAGATGTATTCGGCATGCAGACATTCTTAAGAGGACTTAGTTATGTCAGGTGAGCGATACAGGCTCATGTGAGCCTCTACTTTATATAATTTTCTGTTTGTACTTTATTTTTATTCCAATAAAATCTGATGCATTTACAAACTAGTCTTACAATACACGATTAAACCCATAGATTTCACTGGTATGGGTACTTCTCAGAGTACAACTCACACTTCCCAACACTAATTATTTACAAAATGGATGACGATGGTAGTTGGCTCCGTGTTGGAGCAAAGAATAAATCTTTTACAGATTTAGAATGTGCCCTAAAAAAAATTCCAGCAGGATAACTACGTCCAACTTTATAAGCGTAGATCAAGGAAGCTTGGTACGGGGTCCAAAATGTAAAAACATGGAAGTTGCAGAAAGTGCAGCGGGTCTTTTAATTCATAAGGAGTTGCATTATTTCTGTTTTCATGGAGGGAAAAATTTCCAGAATTATTTATGATAGATGCCACTTACAAGCTCAATGAACTTCGTCTTCCCTTGTTTATCATAATGAATGTTGATGGTAATGGTGCCAGTGAAATAGTAGCGTTATGGATAGTATCTGAGGAAGGAAGACATACGGTCACGGAACTGATCAAAATCTTTAAACGGTGTAATGAAAACTGGTCAAAAATACGTTGTATAATGTCAGACAAAGACTTTGGTGAACGTAATATTCTGTCTGAAAATATACCAGGTGTCCCCCTGCTGTTGTCTATTCCATGTTTTAAAGGCATTTAGGCGCGAGGTTACTACTGAAAAACTCGGTATTACCTCATATGTCATATGAACGATTCCTTGCATTAAAAATAGTCCAGAGTTTTGCATATGCAAAATCTGAAAATGCATACTTTGAGATATATGAAGAGCTGAAACAGACAAATTTGGAGTCTGCTATAAGGTTTTTCAATGACAACTGGCATCCTATCAGATCCAAGTGAATAGAGAGAATGCAGTCAAATGCGCACAATTATCTTAACAGAACCAACAATAGGGTAGAATCAATTAACCAGAAGCTAAAGAAAGTAATTTCTAAATTTTCAAATATCGTTACTTTCTTTGAGGATCTGATGAGAGTTGTTTCATCATTGAGGATGGAAAGTGATCATAAAGCGATAGTTGTTTTTCAAAAAGCTAAGATGAACCTGTATGGAAACAACCAAGATCTGATGGATTACGCACAACATCTCATTCCGTATGCGTTTGGCTTTGTGACAAAGCAATATAAAGAAATGAGAAAAATTAGTTACAGTGGTGACATTTACAAGAATGCAGTTGCCATTTCAATCAAATCGTCAGAAGGAGACGTAACAGTCTCAGAAAGTACATGTGAATGTGACTTTCGTTCATGCATGTCCTTACCCTTTTGTCATATATTCTTCTTCCTAAAACATAAGAATATGTCTTCCGTTGATCAATGTTTCGTCGAACCACAATGGACCAAAACTTATTACAAGAAAAACCACGTAATAACAGTTACACCACGTCGACTACGTGTCCGTGTTTTGTCAGGACAGGACAAATACAGACGTGTTCATCTTGTGACACAACAGATATCCAGAGCTGTGTCCAATATTTCCACCATCCAGTTTCATCACCATCTCAGTCAGCTTGAAAAATTTGCAGACATACTTAGTCATGGCATGGAATACAACATTACAGAAATGACTGAGGGCTGTGGTACATATATATTATTTAATTGATCTTTTAATACATTGATTTTAATAAATGTCTAAAAACAATATATCTAAGAAAACAAAAATCCGTCGTATTCATAGCCTCTAGATGCTAGCAATACGTGATTAATTTCCATAAAATAGGTGTCCATGTCCGGAAACTGGTTGATTATTTAGTCACAACTTCAGACCGTCATACTTGTAGAACCCAGACTACGAATACGTTTCCGTCGTATTCTTAGCCTGTACCTTATTCATTGTTTCTTATGTAGTTTTTAGTTTCAACGCATCTCGCATATTTGTTTTAGTGTCATTTCCTTTATTGTAACTACAATTTTTATGGGAAACATTAAAACAACAATAGTGCTACGCTCGTGTTTTTTGGCATTGTTTAAAATATCTAATATTATTATTTAAAAAAATGCTTCAGCAAATCGATGGTCATCAGTTCCACCAATATCAACGTAATGAACAATCACTTCTCATCTTAACGTCCTCAATGAACACAAAAAGACCACGACATATGACAATGAAGATCCAGTTCCTGGCTTTGGACAGCTACAACAATGTGGTGGGATGAAAGCGGTTAGTGGGATCTGAAACCTCCCCTCTTGACAAGTGGATCTCCAACCACTATACATATATAAAGAAACGCTAAGAAGTTGGCTTCCAGTCAAAAAGACCATATACTATCACACATATGAATGACAATAGAAACATGAACAGTACAGTAGCAGGGTCAATGCATGATCGTAGTTAATTGAATAAGCAATATTATTATTGACATATGCAGTTTTAGTGCATTTTGTTACGTTATTAAAACATACTGCTATTTTGTGCATATTAGTTCTTTTGTATTTAATGTAAAAATGTTTGCAAGTTTTATATTAAAAAATGCAATAAATATTTGCACAAAGTACATAATTTATCATACAGGTAGCAAACGTGTTTACTCAAGCAATTTCAATGCAGCGCCATGTAGAGATGCCCATTATCAACCAATTAGATTTGTAACCAATGGCAACAGTGATTGTATATTTTGGAAGTCATTATGCACTGAGGAAGGGCAAACACTATTGTCTAATGGTACAACGAGAACAGACAGTACCTGTCGTTGTGATTATACACAAGGATATGCTTTTGTTACAGTACCAAGGGGCAAATGTTACTGTCGACCATCAGAGGAAGATTGTTCCTGTTACCTGAAGAAATGTCCAGGGGTCGGTTATAATTTATCAGCAGGTATTACCGAAAGTCATTTAGATCACTATTTATAATACATTTACCCTTCAGGAGCATCTGACCTCACCCCTGGTGTTTAGTGGGGTTCGTGTTGCTCGATCTTTAGTTTTCTGTTTAGTGTTTTGTAGATTGTTGTTTGTTGTTTTTGTCTTTGTTCGTTTGGTCATTGGTTTGCTTTTTTTCAACAGAAGTGTAAACAGTAATGTTCAAGAATTCCATCAACATGAACTAAGCGAACATCCACCTCTCACCTCAAATCATTGAACATAGAAAACAAAACAATATATAGCGTTGGAAATTCATGTCCTGGCTTCGGCAAATTCATACAAATGTGGGATTATTCTATGCATCTTCAATTTACGGATTCTGATTACCATTTGGTATCTTTAAAGTCTTCCTAAGCATATTATATGTTAGATTTTGTCTTGTATCAAATGTTTGACGATACCAAAAAAGGTAATCAGAAGCCGAACATCGAGTCAAAAGAGACAGTGCATTAGTGGAAAGAAAAAGGACAGAAAGACATACGGTGGCCCACAACACACTTACACAGAAAGCTAAATTCTGTATATTACAAACAAATTAAAACATGAGGGTAGAAACAATTTTAGCTAAGTCATAAACGGCACGATCTGATTTGGACATCGTGTCAGACACCGGTTGAAGTAAATATTTACCAAAAACATAAAAGAAAATATGGACAAAACACAATGGGAGTAAAATAACCGAATACCGTATTCACCCGAAAGTCACAGAGGACATCACAACACAGAAACGAAAACTGTGAATACATCTATTTGGACAAAATGAACGACATGAACCCCACCAAAACCCGTATGCGAACTCAGATGCTCCGCAGTTGAGCACACAGACGGATTTTGTAATTCGGAATTTCGTTGTTGATCCTAAAACTATACATTTTATTTTGTAGATTATGAATGTACGGAAAATGGCACAAAGAAAACTGTTTGTTCTTTAATGTCTGAAAATCCGTAAGTTTGTACATGTATTAATGTTGGTAAAATTCATTTTGCAAATAAGGGTAATAACAAAATTACCAAACACCGAGCAATCTTCTAAAGGGAAAGGCAAAACTCATCAACCAACAAACATACAAAAGCAGTTAACAACCGGAACACTGGGAAAACCGCAATGGCCCTGACTTATTACAGGCATTTCCAAAGAAATGGTGGGTTGAATCAGATTTTACAGCACCAAACCTCCCACTTCCATTACAGTTAAAAGGTTCCGGTTGTCACTATAACAGCATGTTTAACAATACTGGGGCAAAATAGGTATAATAGTAATCAACACAGTACTTTATGAAAATCCATCGTTTATTATTGTCTCTGCAGAACGTTTTAACTCAACGGTCATCTTCTTACACAATTTGATTTCAAATGAGATGTTGAATGACGTAATGTCTACACCATGATTACTTAATTCTTATCTTTATACATTTTCACTTTATGAAAATCCATCGTTTATTATCGTCTCTGCAGAGACAGAATATATTTGGACAAGATCTTGGTATCGGAATATAAACTTTTTAAGTGATCGAATAAGGCGAATCTTTTTATATCCCTGGTCCAGTAGCCTGTTTCTCAGATAAAGATGACCTTTCAAGAAATCAGAATAATTGCTACTGGCCCTTGCAAAGCGAACCAATTGCGAGATGTAACCACCATATGCAGGAGAAGCTGGTATATTGCTGCACATATTTGGAAAATTTATGATTTTAAAATTGAATTCACCCCGTTTATCATAGTACTGAGTTGACCACTGTCATCGAATTCGAGGTACATGTTTTTTATCTAGGTTTTTATTGTTTTGCTTTGTTGATTTCATAGTGTGAGCAAGCAAAAACAGATTGACCCACTGTGTCTGTCATTTTTTGTTGTCATATGCAATTTTTAATCTCCACCATTTGTTCATGTTCTTAAAGGGGACATAACTCTCTCAAATGGACTGCTCATCTTTATACCGTGGTAAAACACCCCATGTGACTGCAATATAACCAATTAAAATACTTTTTTTTTTGCAAAACTGACATGCATTAAGTATATATTTAGCAAGTCAGACGTAATATAAGTCCAATTGTATAAATCTTTAATTTCGAAATGTAAATTGTTTTTATATAGGTCTGAATATCCACATATTGACATGGCACCGACCGGAACTCAAAGAGAATATGATTCAAATGCCATAAGTGAGTCTTTCTTTTATTATTTGTATACAATGTAATGAAAATAAAATGTTTTGATCACATATTTTGTATTCCATATTATATATATATATGCTTAATCTTTCAGTGCATCTAATTCACCCTCGTTGTAGTGGAGTCATATTGCTTTACATTGTGCTAGCTATAGTTGCATAGTGTTTTGTGAACAACAGCTTGACTTGATGATTTTTCTTGTGGCCACTGTATTGTAAACCATTTCTCTATTTACGTCTCCTGATTACTCCTTGAACATCTTCAAACTTTTCTTAGAAAAAATCCTAGTATTATAGCATATTAAAAGTATGCTGCCTACCTTGACCTTCACCGTGAAATCGACAACGGAGGAAGAATAAAGACTAAACTCTACAGCAAATGTGATTGATTAAGTTTTGCAATAGTCGACTTCCCTTTCATCAGTAGCAATATTTCAACATTACCACCGTATGGAGTTTACTTTTCATAAATCGTACGTTAGTTTAAGGCTTTTGTCCATAATAACAGTGATTTTCGTGACATAATTCGGTTGCAGGCATAATACCTACTCAAACAGGGCGACATAGTTCCGACTTTGAAGTTATTGCTACAACCATTCTACGAATGTCATCATGAACATTGCGAAATATCCAATTCTCAAATGGTAGTGCATCTTTTCTGTTTTATATTGACATTTTCTTTCTTTTATGACCGCAATTGGCAAAATGAATGATATTGAAGTTGTCTTTTGAGTTGTTTGTGATGTGTGTTTGTTTTATTGGTTTTTGTGCTGTGTCTTGTGTCCAATGTTGCTTGTGCCACCGGTTTGTCTTCTCTTGATTGCTTCTTCGATTTTATGTAGCGTTTATATATTCCATGGAACCATGTATTTACAAAATTTAAGAAGCCCAATATTACATGTACAAAAAAGTAATTTTAGCTTATATTTGTCTTTCTTTTTATATAAATATAAAAATAATAGGTCATTGAAAAATAAATGCATAGCTTTTCATCAAAATACAAATACTACAAATTTCATAAATGACTGATATTAAATAATGTGATGCAAAAAAAGAAGATACCAAAGGGGTAATTATAAGTCGTAAAACAATAAAGGATGGCTTATACAATGGGCAAAAGAAAAAGGACAAATAATGATCTACAATAACACTACACATAACTAAAGATTGAACAACCATAATCCCACTAACAAAAACCGTTATTATTTAGAACTAGGAAAAGTCATTTCATTGGATAGCAAGACTGATAAATTATTTCAACAATGTTCTGTTCGTCTTTACCTCCAGTTGTTTGTAGCAGGGCTCATGTCTTATTTACGTTATTTGTGTTTGCTTGCGTATAGTGGGATCCTACACATATTGTATTGTGTTTTTGTGTTGTTTGTCTTCATCTTGTGTGCCCTATGGTGCCAGTTTTTTCTGGATTGTCCATTTTTGCTTGCCCCTTCGGTATTCTCTAAAGTTTAGACGTTTCAACCAGTAGAGGTATCAACAATTCCTTGTGTTTATAAGTTATGAACAGAATCGATGTACTAGTGATAATATTATTTGTGAGTAGCAATGAATATTCCGCCGGTCATAAATCATAAATCAGCAGTTGGTTTCCCTTTTTTTGAGTAAAATATAAATCAGAAATAAATCGTGCCAAACCTGGTCCAAACAAGTAGAAAAGGATGGTTATAGGAACGGTATAGGGGGTGGGTTCTCTTTTATGATATTTATCAGTGAATACATTTTTCTCTTATAAATGTACAATGAATAGGTAGTTAAAAAAGGCATGGACAATTACTAAGCACCAAGCTTCCACTAAGGTTACTCAGAAACTTATTCACCTAATCTAAATGGTGTACACAATGACGGTAATCTACCTACTGACCCACTGGTTCGGTTGCGTGTAGATAGGCAGTACTCTGTGTGAATCTTAAAATGAGATAAAATCTGAATTTATTTACAATTTGAAACAAAATACTAATGATATAGGAACCGTCGTGGTTGTGATCGTATGATAGTTGGATTACAACTAACAGTACCTATCACCACTAAAGTTCTGAGTTCGAATACCACTCGATACTATTGCCATCATAGAGCTGGAAATAAAATACTCATTTGACGTTAAACAATAATTACTCAATCACTTCTATGTTATTATGTTATAAAGTTATTCCTAATTTTATTTATTAGACCAAATTCATGTCTTAAATTGTAATACATATTGTTTATTCCAGAAAGAACATATGATGTAGCTATTCTTGTATCGATTTGTCTCTTTGTCATGATCGGTAAGTGATTTTGTTATTCATAAATTTAGTATATAGAGCGTTATACTCTTAGTCTATCACCACTAACGTTGTGAGCTCGAACCGTGCAAGGTGTACTCGATACAACATTATGTGATAAAGTTTGTTAGTGACTTGCGACAGGTCGGTGGTTTTCTCCGGGTACTCCGGTTTCCTCGACCAATAAAACTGACAGCCACGATATAACTGAAATATTGCTGAAAAATGCGGTAAGCACCATAAAATCAATCAACCAACTGTTATCCGTTACTATGTTATTAGGTCGTTATTCTGATATTCTGTTTTTATTCTGTTATTATGTCGTTATTATGCCATTATTGTGTTATTATGTTCAGTACAAATGTATTTTATAAAACATGCAGTCATATCAACACCACGTGTCATCAATAAATGAAACACAAAAAAATCTGTATTTCGACACCAACTCACTTTTAAAAGGAAACAACACAACCGAATTTCCTATTTACGAAATGTAAAACATTTTCTCCTTTTTCTTACTTTTACAAGATTTGTCTTTCATGGGTTAATATATTAATACAATTTCAATGGGGAAATTATATACATTTGTATGTATGTATGCATTTTATTTTTGTAAAAATAGGAAGAAACACGCCATTTAAGATTACTAAAAATATATCAACATTTTAAGTATCAGGGAATTAATGGCTATAACAAGATTGACAACATTAAACTGTTCAAGAAGAGTTTGAAGATACCAAAAGGTAATCAGAATCCTTATATCGAAGAAGAAGACAACACAATGGGCAGAAGAAAAAGTTCAAAATGACAAACAACGATGTAAAAAACATACATATAAAACTAAAGATCGAGTAACACGAACCCCACTAAAAACCGGGGTGAACTGTTTTAATTTTCCGTACAAACGTTTAATAAATATAGGTGCCGTCGTAGTCGTGATCGTATGGTAGTTGGATTTACAACTACTTGTGCAACCAGTGACTATCACCACTAATGTTGTGAGATCGAATCTCACTTATGGCGAGGTGTACTCGATACAACATTATGTGATAAAGTTTTTCAGTGACATGCAACAAGCCTTTTATTTTTTCCTGGTACTCTGGTTTCCTCCACCAATGACACTGACCGCCACGATATAGCTGAAATATTGTTGTAAGTGGCGTTAAACATCATAACCCTAACCCTGTATAAATACATAACCAAAAGGTGCATAGCTCCTGCAGAATTTATTCCACGAAAAAAAATTAGCTTTAGAGGTTGCTAAGCAATCTCTCATTTTTTACCATCCTCAAAAATATGAATGTCATCTGGTGTTATTAAAGGCTTTTCTAGGTATGCTAGTAGCAACTGTCATTAATTGGCCAAATATGATTATCATATGATGTCATGATATTTCGTGAGATCAGAGATATACATACTTTTGTATGTAGCAAAATAAAATTTGTATGAAATCACATGTGACACACAAATCTATCTATTCTTAAATGAAGAGATTGACAATTTAAAGGGTATCAAAAACCGTAAATCGGAGAATAACAAATAAAGCAATGGTCAATAGAAAAAGGACAAACAACGATCTACAAAACACCAGACACAAAAGATCGAGCAACACAAACCCCACTACAAACCGGGGATGAACTCATGTACACCGGAAGGGTAAACAGTTCCTGCTCCACTAGTGGCACCCGTTGTGTTGGCCCGGTGACAAACGTTTTATTTGGATTTGCCATTTACTAGATAATAATGTAACTCTGTCTCAGAAATCGTTATTATTTTGACAGGATGATAATTTAAAAGCAAACTATTTCAAGATGACCGTCAACGACATAAACAACCAAATATAATGATTTTAAGACATCAGAGCTGTCAATGATCCACTTTAAACAAATATGATGTGTTCCTTTTTAGAGAGCTAATGACGAATTATATCATTTGTGCCTATTGAGCGGTCATGTATTTGTATGTTAAGATTATCGATTTTATCTCTTTCTATGATTTTTTTGTTGGAGTTTGAACCTGTTCCGACAGAGTGGTATTTTTTTTGTATTTCGTTTTATCGATAGTTTCTATAGAATATATATTTGTATCACTTAGTTATTACAGTTATTACCGTGTACATTATGCTACGACAAAGACTGCCAAGATGTACGTGTCTATCTACTGAACAAAGTAAGTTTGCTTCAACATGTTCCTTCCTCTTAGCCATATTAGCGAATGTTATATATGACATAGGTGTTAGTACTTCCGGAGAACCTGCACTAGTTGTGTTTACTGTGGGTATTGTTGTTGCAATTCTGTTGTTTGTGTTTGGTGTACTGTTTCGTTTGTACTGTTAAAGTATTTCCCTATTTTTTAACAATATCTTCTAATTTCAGTATTCTGTAAACATAAATATATATATATATATATACATTACTATATACTCGTGTGATTGTTGTCCATAAAAGTCCTTATATATATATATATATATATATATATATATATATATATATGAACTTCCGTCAGCCGTGGCATGATTACAAGAGATTCAAATTAACTTTAAATAATGGAAAGCGATGTGTATACCTCAAGAGTATAAAGTGGTCTGACACGATGTGTTGACGAATTTGTTATCATTATTCTGCACGTGTTATTTGCTTTTTATGACTTTCTCTATGTCACATGATACCTTTCACGGTTGAGTAACTTTAGACACCGATTTTATTGCACACTGACCAAGCCACTCGTCTGCCCAGTTTTCGTAATTTTATCCCACGTAGTTGAAAAATAGGAACATATTATGTTACCCTGTGTTTCTTTTTCACTTCAGTATATATACTTAAGATTATAATTTGACAGCAATCTAACTCAGCAATTTTTAATATATTGTATAGGATAATGAAGAAATCATTATACAGTCACAGGATATAAAGTATATTATATATATATTTATATCTAAAGTCTAAGGGAATCTACCAACCAGAGAACTTAATGAGTAACGGATCGTCGAGACATGACGATGCAGCACAAACAAAATAAATTATAGAAGTCTAGAAGAATGTACAACGATACCGATAGATGTTACAAAAAATATATTGACAAAATATACCATATAATCTTTACTCAGTCTAATTTTGAAAGACATTGAAGAAGGTCATTTGTTGATCGAAAATTTTTTCAATATATTTTTGTAACATCTTTATCGGTATCGTTGTACAATTTTCTAGACTTCTATATATATATATATAGTCACCGTGGTAGCTTTTACATCCATCTTTGATTGTAGATTAATATATAGGAGGATAGGAATACATTGAATAGGTTGTTCAACCAGGCATTTAACTTTGAGCAATATTATTCATTGCACAAGAATATGATCGTCGCTATTTATATATGCGAACGAATTACTCCATTACGGATCAGAAGCACCAAAAATCAATGGTTCACGAATTTTAACATTTTCAATTAATCCCTATATATATTAAATGGTTTACCAACGTAATTAAATATTGGTATCTTTATTTGGCTTCTTATGTATGTAGCAATAATGTGTCAGAGACATTTAAACTACTTGGTTTTCCAGTCTTTTGATTATGAGGGTGTCTCTGAATATTATTCCAGAAACGGGTCTTTGGGTTTTCTCTTTTTTTATTGATTAACGCTTGTTGAAGCTCACATTGATTCAGGGAGGATGGATGCAGGTCCGTCATTGGACACTGTTGAACAAAATGCTACCAATGATGACTAATGTCTGTAGAAAGTTATGATGATGTAATAATGAAACAATGTGACTTGCTAAAAGATATACACACACTGAATGTGTATTATAAATTATAACAACACTTACTATTCTGATTGAAGACGAATTATTGTCAATTTTACTAGTTTTGTCAGATTATATCTGTGTTGTTCAGTTCAATATCAAAGGTTACATGGAGGTCTTGATGATAAACACTCCGACAAAAGTTAAGCACCTCCCTATATGCTTATCGATATATTTTTTACATCAATACTGTTAAAGCAATGATATAGATATCACCATTTTCCTTACACTTTCTCAAAAGACTACACCAAGGGCTCTAAAATTACCAATCTACAAAGTATTTATCATCCTGAAAGACGTGACTATGACATGGCAAAAATGCGGTTCAAAACAGGCGCTGGAAAAACGTAAAACCAGTTTCTCTTTGATGGGAGATTTTAACATTGCATTAAAATGCAGAGTCTTCAGATTTTAAGAACTTTTAAATGCATATATTGTGCGTATGTGTACGGCATAAAAATCAATAACGAATATATCCACCGTGTTTATTGTGAAGTCATGCTTTGCACAAGACGTCTAAGCCATTCTTGGGGGAACTGTTGCCACTCCTGTAATATAGCAGTTCTTAATTCGTCAATATTTTGACATTTTGGATTGCGTTGGTTAATTTTTCGGCCAATAAAGTCCCATTCATGCTCTATAGGGTTCATGTCTGGCGACATCGCAGGCCATGGAATTGTTTGAACAGCATCTTGCTGTAAAAATGTTGTACAATTCGGGCTCTATGTGGCCTAGCGTTGTTGTCCATGAACATTGGCCTGTCAGCCAACACATGATTTTCGAAATGGGGGACTACGCGTGGAGTGAGCACATTGTAACAGTATTTTTGGCCTGTCAGATTACCATCAAGAACGTACAAGTCCAACTTACAGTCAAGGGAAAAACAACCCCAGAGAGTTACACCCCAACCCCCAAAAGCAGTTGTGCCCAAAATGTAGTTGTCCTGAAATGAAGTGTTTCGTTGGCGCCAAACCCTTGCACGACCGTCGGTAGAGCGTAGCAAAAAATGACTTTCATCAGACCAGTGGACCCGTCTCCATGTGCGAATAGTCCACCCCAAATGATCATTTGACCAGTCAAATCTAGCATGGCGATGACGTGATGTCAACTGTGGACGCGTTATGGTTTGTCGCGCACGCATTACCTGATGGTGGAAGCGTCTGATTACAGTGCGTGTGGTAATGTAGCCTCCAAATGCTATATTACCACGAAGTGCACCAGCTGTACTGAACGGCCGTTGCCGCACCCGTCTGGATATGAGCCGGTCCTCTCTCGCCGTCGTTTTGCGAGGTCTACCTGCACGTGGACGGTCAGTAGCATTCCCCGTTTAACGAAAACGCTGCATCAGTCGTACAATGATGGAATGGTTAACCCTGAAGTGGTCTGCCACCCTTCTATGGCTAAAACCACCGCTATGCATGCCAACAGCTTGCTACCTTTCTGGTATGGTTAATTTTCGCCGCACCATACCAAACCAATAGAAAATGAAACTTAAAACTCTACACAAAAAAAATCTACATATGTATAATTAGCAGGGCGAACGAGAATTAGCGAACGGACCCGGAACCGTGATGCTACCTCACCCACTGTCTGATAGTAGCACACCTTTATCGCAGATATGATAAGTCTATGTCAAAAGACAAAAAGGTAACAACCGGAACATGATTGTGTGAAAACATGAAGAAGAATCATAAGAAGAAGCAATCCTACTATGACAATATGTCTATCTTCGTTAAAGGGGAGAGATATAATTTGTTCATGTTGGACCTGTAAATATGGACAAACATTTTGTCCTAATATATGATTGTCTTTGAAGCAAGTTACACGAGTTCTTCACATTCTGCTCAAGCTGCATACACAAATGAGTATAAAATTTGTGAAAATTGCCAAATAAGTAGCAGAGAGATGTGGGCACACAAGACACAGGACAAAGACAAACACAACACAACACAGAAAAATAAAGACATGAGCAACCCGAACCCAACAACAAACACGGAGGGAACCCAGGTATTCGCGATGTGTAAGCAACTCCTGTCCCCACAATGTTACGTATATGCATATAGTCAAGACATATTAGACACCACTCTAACAAACACAAATGTAATTACCCAGTATGCTGTTACCAACTCTACATCATATGACATGTTATCTTAATATGAGTCACACTCCCTGATGACAATCCACATTCATATCTAAGATAATAAATATATATCAAAAGATAGAAAAGTTACATCCGTGATACGAAAATGTCTCTGAAAAATAAGTTATTTGACACTAAGATCAAAGGTCACCTGAAGGTCGTGATGATACATTGCACAACGGGTGATGGTAACACACCTTCATACCACATATTATAAATCTATATAAAAAAAATAAAAAAAGTAAATTTCTGATACGAAAATGCACCCAAAAATCAATTATTTGAACTGTAGACCATATGGAGGTCATGGTGATACATCACACACTGGCTGATAGAAGCACATCTTCATCGCAGATATGATAAATCTATATCAAAAGATATATAAGTAACAACCGGAATATGATTGTGTGAAAACGTGACGAAGAATCATAAGAAGAAGCAATCCTACTATGACAATATGTCTATCTTCGTGAAAGGGGAGAGATATAATTTGTTCATGTTGGACGTGTAAATATGGACAAACATTTTGTCCTAATATATGAATGTCTTTGAAGGAAGCTATGTGAATTCTTCATATTCTGCACACGCAAATGAATATAAAATTTGTGAAAATTGTCAAATAAGTAGCAGAGAGATTTGGGCACACAAGACACAGGACAAAGACAAAAACAACACAACACAGAAAACTAAAGACATGAGCAACCCAAATCCAACAACAAACCTGGAGGGAACCCAGGTATTCACGAAGTGTAAACAGTTCCTGTCTCTTTCTTATAAGACACCTGTAATGTTGCTCATATACATTTAGTCAAGACGTATTAGACACCACTATAACAAACACAAATGTAATTACCCAGTATGTTGTTACAATACCAATTCTACATAAAGGTTAATCTTTCTACTTTATGAATTAATAATCTATTACATAAGACTACATATATGTCATGTGACTTTATATATTTTTAAATTTTAGCTGGTAATGCTGAATCAAAAAGGATGGATACAGGTCCGTCAATGGACACTATTGAACAAAATGGAAGCAACCATGAGTCAGGTCTGTAGAAAGTAATGATGATATAATAATGAAACAAGATATACACACACTTGTGATTATGTATTATAAATTATAACAACACTTACTATTCTGATTGGAGATGAATTATTGCCAATTTTACTTGTTTTGTCAGATTTGTCAGTGTTGTCCAGTTCATCCCCCCTTCCCCTTCCCTTCTATATTTCACATTTTTTAACGGTTACACTCGGGCTAATAACCTTTGCCGAAAATTGTTTTTTTTATGTCTGCACAGTTGCATATTGAGATCCTTTTAAAGAAATACTCCAGTCAGTTGAAAAGTTGTTTTAATTCAATTCATTATAACTTTTTATTCATAAATAACTTATTATTTTTAAAAAAGCACCTTTATTAACATTAATATACTCAATTAAAAATGTGAATATTTGGAATTTCCTATCATAGTGTAAACGGCCATGACACATATTCATGTGACGTCACAGGGCCGGATCATCATAGTTGAAGAAATAGCATGTATTGATTCTTGCCAACATCGTGCCCTTTTAGTTATGTTTTAATGTAAGATCAACTGCAATACAATGTTTATAATCGTATATTGTTCTATATTTTTTTCTTAATGTTCCCATCCAATGTTACATTTTCATAAAACAAAGGAGTTTATTTGTATTGGGAGGAGGGGGGGGGTCTACGTATAATTTCATCTCAGAGAATTTCATGTTTTACGTGATTGGCCGTATAGTTTAAATAACTCTCAGTTTTAGTCCGTTTTATGGGTACACATGTTCTTTTTCATTTTTGTCCCCAATGCTGTGTTTTTCGAGTTTACTGGTAGATGTGTTGACAAGGGTAATTACACAAAAAAATTCTTCTCACATATTCCCTTTTAATTGCGTTAGTGCAATAAAATGCTTAACATAAAGTCATAATGATTTTGTAAATATCAAAAGATAAATATACGACGTTATTTTACGAATTACATTATTTTTAATGATAAAATGCAACTGATCAATGCTTATATAATATACGATACCGACACTAATACGTCACGGCTCTTTCGGAAGAGCTTTACTTGCAGGTATAATCCGAGAATGGATTATGTCCCTTGTCTCCTCACATTGTAGTGTTGAAAAATGGCGACCCCCATTGTTTGGTGCAACAGGCAACTTCAATTGCCAAATTCTACCTTACGGTATATTATTTTTAGCAGTCTTTAACACAAATGTCTTTTAGTTAATGTCATTTAAATATTCACGCTAACTTGTTAAGACCATGGAGTTTTCCTTTAAAATAACGTTTGGCTCTTAATTATGAGGGAACAGTTCAAACCATCGATATCTTATTAGATGTGTAAGCTGAGATCTAAATTTGTATCCATTACTTGACGTTGAGGTGAAATGTCAATGTACCATGAAGGGCATGATAATATGAGTCACACTACCTGATGACAGTCCACCTTCATATCAAAGATAATAAATATATATCAACAGTAAAAAAGTTACATCCCTGATACGAAAATGTCACCGAAAATCAATTATTTGACTTTAATATCAAGGTCACATGGAGGTCATGATGATGATACATCACTCAACGTCTGATTGTAGCACACATATATACAAAATATCATAAGTCAATGTCAAAAGATAAAAAAAGGTTACACCCGGACACGAAAATGCCACCAAAAATCAATTTGACCTTGAGATCAATGGTCACATGAAGGTCTAGATCAAGATTCCTCTGCCGTTCGACATCTTTTTTTTTTGCTAAAGCCGTGGGACGAGAGCTATGCATACGGAAAAGCGGGGATTTGCCCTACAACTCTGGGTCAGCACATTTCCACGTTTTGTGGTTATCAGATTTTTATTTTCTATCTGAAACCCTTATATAAATCGCTTATATAAACTAACGAACTGACCGCAAGTAATTCCAAATCAGACAGACCATAGGTGAACATATGGGACACTTGAAAGGCCTTGAAATATCTAAATATAAATGACAATTGAAAGTACCTATGCTGATAAAAATGTATCATTTTATTTTTGTTAATTGTTGTCTTATTTGGCTTTCTAAACATTAAAAGTGTAAAGATATAAAATGAAAACACTGCTGCAGATGGAAATGTATTATGTAAGAGAATACAATCCAAGTTGCAGATTCTTAAAAATAATCGACTGGACTTTTACGGGTTTCGTTAATTATTTTTAAGAATCTACAGTTGGAGTGTGTATCGTTACTTACAAAAAAGTTCTTTTGGCAGATGGAAATGTACTACAAAAGATAGTATCAGGAAATGATGAAAATACTCAGGTCAGTAATCTGTTTTTATGTTCTACCTATTTCTATTTTTACAATTTTATAAGATGATGATACCATTGAAACTAATTATTTACTAACTTTATTTAACATGACGGGTGCCACTAGTGGAGCAGAAACTGCCAACCCTTCCGAAGCACCTGCATTTTAGTGGGGTTAGTGTTACTCAATCTTTAATTTTATGTGTATGTTTTGTAGATCGTTGTTTGTCTTTTGGCCATTGTGTTGTCTGTTCTCCGTCGATATATGGATTATGATTACCCCTTTGGTATCTTCAAACTCTTCTTATTAGAATGTATAAGCTTTCATTCTGGACAGTTTTCACTGCACAGAACCGAAACGGTTATGTACTGGTTAGCATGCTTGCCTCGAGTGCATTACATCGTGGGTTCGAGCCTGGTCGAGACAAGCCAAAGACTACAAGATTTGTATGTGTTGTTTCTCCGCTAAGGACGCAGTATTAGGGAAATAGAGGAAAGACTGGATCATTCAAAATCAGGATAATGATCCGAGTGGAGTGACATTTCTATTCACAGACGTTTATTTCAGTGTTCTAGCACTATAAACATCCAACTAAGTGTGTTGTTTCTTGTACATAGCGGTCAGCATTATAATATCATCGAACGTAGCCTGTTCTCGACATTGACATTTAACGTTAAGTAACTATCACTCAAAGCGCTCTTACTGCAAACAGGAAAAATATATGTCCTTGTTATATCTTGATTTGGTGTGTTTTTGTTTTTCCCACAGTACCTCGAGTTCGTGTTGTTCATTCTTTAATTTTCTGGGTAGTGTTTTGTAGATCATTACCTGTCCTTTTGTCCTTTTTAGCTCACCTTGCCTAAGACAACGTGAGCTTTTGCCATCACTTGGCGTCCGTTATCTGTCGTCGTTAACTTTTCACATTTTAATCTTCTCCTCTGAAACCACTCAGCCAAATAAAATGAATCTTGGTAGTAAGCATCTATGGATGGTTCTCTCTAAAGATTGTTCATTTTGTCCCCACCCATCTACAAACATGACCGCCATAGGCAATTCTTGTTTCTGATTGGCCGATTTTAAAAAATCTTCTCCTCTGAAAGCGGTTGGCTAAATGAACCGAAACTTGGTAGAAAGCATCTATGGCAGGTCCTCTATAGAGATTTTGCTCATATCGTTCCATTCCGTTAACAAACATGGCCGCCACAGGCCATTCTTGTTTCTTAATGGTTGATTTCTAAAAAAAATCTCCTCTGAAACCGCTCGGCCAAATGAATCGAAAAATGGTAGAGAGCATCCTTGGAAAGACCTCTATTGAGATTGCTCATTTCGTCCCAAATCATTAACAAACATGGCTGCCACAGGCAATTCTTGTTTCTGATTGGTCGATTTCTAAACAATCTATGCTAAAAGAAAGATAACTCTTGTTTAAATATAGATATCTGTATCCAAAATGCAGTTATCTCTATACAGATATTGCTGATTTTTAAAAATCTACTCCTCTGAAACGCTTGGCAAAATGAACCGAAACTTGGTATGAAGCATCTATGGAAGATCCTCTGTGAAAAATGCTCATTTCGTCCCGATCGATTAGCAAACATGGCCGTCACAGGCGACTCTTGTTTCTGATTGGCTGATTTTTTAAATTCTTCTTCTCTGAAACCGCTTGGCCAAATAAACCTAAACTTGGTAGGCTGCATCTGTGAGCAGTCCTCTGTAAAGTGTGCTAATTTCGTCACGATCCATAGACAAACATGGCCACCACAGGCAATTATTGTTTCTGATTGGTCAATTTCTGAAACTCTTCTCCTCTGAAACCGTTTGTCCAAATGATCCGAAAGTTAGTAGGAAGCGTCAAATGGAAGGTTCTCTATAACGATTACTCATTCCGTCCCGATCTGTTAACAAACATGGCCGCCACAGGCGATTCTTGTTTCTGATTGGCTGATTTTTTAGATTCTTCTCCTCTGAAACCGTTTGGCCAAATGAACCGAAACGTGGTAGGAAGCATCTGTGGGCAGTCCTCTGTTACGATCGATGGTTTCGTTCCAATCCGTTAACAAACATGGCCGCCACATACAATTCTTTTTTCTGATTGGTTGATTTCTAAAAAATCTTCTCCTCTGAAATCGCTTTGCCAAATGACCCGAAACTTTGTAGGCTGCATCTGTGAGCAGTCCTCTGTAAAGTGTGCTAATTTCGTCACGATCCATAGACAAACATGGCCACCACAGGCAATTATTGTTTCTGATTGGTCAATTTCTGAAACTCTTCTCCTCTGAAACCGGTTGGCCAAATGATCCGAAACTTAGTAGGAAGCGTCAAATGGAAGGTTCTCTATAACGATTACTCATTCCGTCCCGATCCGTTAACAAACATGGCCGCCACAGGCGATTCTTGTTTCTGATTGGCTGATTTTTTAGATTCTTCTCCTCTGAAATCGTTTGGCCAAATGAACCGAAACTTGGTAGGAAGCATCTGTGGGCAGTCCTCTGTTACGATCGATGGTTTCGTTCCAATCCGTTAACAAACATGGCCACCACATACAATTCTTTTTTCTGATTGGATGATTTCTAAAAAAATCTTCTCCTCTGAAATCGCTTTGCCAAATGACCCGAAACTTGGTGGGAAATATCTATGGAAGGTTCTCTATAAAGATTGCTTATTTTGTCCCGATCTATTAACAAACATGGCCACCACAGTCAATTTTTGTTTCTGATTGGTCGATTTCTAAAAATCTTCTTCTCTGAAACTGCTTTGCCAAAATGAACCGATATTTGGTGGGAAGCACCTATGGAAGGTTCTGTATTAAGTTTCCTCAAAGCAGAATAATAGGTTCTTACACGAGTCCCTATTGAAGATCTGGGATTTTTTTCACGAGTGTGAAAAATTCCGTCTTTTCACGAGTGGAGCGTAATCAGTTAAAATTCAGGTAAAATTGATATTTGAAGCTTTTTAGCTCACCTGACACAAAGGCTCATGTGAGCTTTTGTCATCACTTTGCGTCCATCGCCGTCGTCGTCCGCGTCTGTAAACTTTTCATACTTTCTTCTTCTTCTTTGAAACCACTGAACTGATTTGGACTAAATTTGGCAGAAATGTTCATTGGGATGTCCTCTACTAAATTTGTTATATTGGTGCAGATCGGAAATCCAACATGGCCGCCAGGGCCAATAATGTGTTCTGATTGGTTGAAACTTTGAAAATCTTCTTGTCAGAAACTACTTAGCCGATGGAATTGTAACATTACAGAAATGATGACTGGGTGGTCCTCTACTAAATTTGTTATTTTTGTGCCGATCGCATATCCAAGATGGCCGCCATGACTCGACTTAACATTGGACCCTATGGAAATTTCACATTTTCATCTTTTTTTCTGAAACCACGCAACAGATTTGAACCAAACTTGGCAGAAATGTTCATTAGATGGTCATATACAAGATTTTTGTTTTTGGCGCTGATCGGAAATCCAACATGGCTGCCAGGGCCCATAATGTGTTCTGATTGGTCGAAATTTTAAAAACCTTCTTGTTAGAAACCACTAAGCCAATTGAATTGTGACTTTACAGGAATGATCATTGGGTGATCCTGTACTAAATTTGTAAATCATTTGCTGATCGGAAATTCAAGATGGCCACCATGACTAGACTTAGTTTAACATTGGACCCTATGGGAATTTCACATTTTCATCTTTTTTTCTGAAACCTATGGAAAAAATGTTTAAAAGTCTTCTCCTCTGAAACCAGCAAGTCAATTTAAAGCAAACATGGCATGAATGGTCCTTAGATGGTCAACTTTCAAAATTATGTCCTGTGAGCCCGACCTCCATCCAAGATTGCCGCAGTCAGCGGACATAGTTTTAACATAGGACCCTATGGGAAAAATGTTTAAAAGTCTTCCCTCTGAAACCAGTCAGCCAATTTAAAGCAAATATGGCATGGATGGTCCTTGGGTAGTATACTTTTAAAATTGTGTCCGGTGACTACTACCTCCATCCAAGATGCCACGAGCAGACATAGTTTTAACATAGAACCCTATGGGATTTGAATAGTAACTTAGATGTATTTGGCATGCAGACATTCTTAAGAGGACTTAGTTATGTCAGGTGAGCGATACAGGTTCATGTGAGCCTCTAGTTCAGATCTACTAAGACGACAATTTATATTACTGTTTATTGATTATGCTCGGCCGATTTGATTGGCTGACAATGCCATGTAAGACAAGGTCACACACAGCTGTCTTTATGGCTTGTCTTACATCGAAAACGCATCAAAACGGAAGAATGAAAGGTGAGCGACACAGGCTCAGCTCAGTACTGAGCCTCTAGCTCCTTTTGTCATGGTATGGTCTGTCCTGATAACCACTGTTTTTGTAAAGGGTGTATGTAGATCTCAGAGCTCACATGTTTTTAAGAAGAAAAGCCATGGATCCCTTTGCACATTCCACAATGATTTGAGAGATAAGTTTTTAATATCCTATTTAGTGTCTTTAATTTCATAATTGTATCTCTCATTGACTCCTTTAAATGAACTGAGATAGATTTCCCTTAAAGGTCAACCGTTGCTGTGAACGTATGGCAGATTAAACCATCTATATCATTTCATCTGAATATATCACTAGTTTGGATCTTGAGGGGGTGGTGTGGTGTATTTCACGTTCTAATTGATTGCAATTCTACACAAGAACTATTTTGTGGTGATAACTTCTATTAATAACTAAGTACTCACTCTCTGTATCTTTCAGAGGGAAAGTGATGATAATCAGAAATCTGCACTCGAGAAATTTAAAGACAGCATAAAAAAAGAGGAACCAGTTATAGTATTCAAGCATTTCATAGACAACTGGAATGAACCAGTGAAATTGGCCGTCACTGGTAAATCTGGGGTAGGGAAGTCTTCTTTTATCAATGCAATTCGCGATATGAAGCCAGGCGATCCAGGTTTTGCAACCTTGTCAAGTTCTGGAAATACTACAAAACACGTAACTGTCTATGAATATCCAGGAAATCCAATGATCACATTGCATGATTTACCAGGCTTTGGAACAATAAAATTACCTACAAATGAGTACGGAAAAACAATGGAACTCCATAAATATGACTATATCCTTATTTTTGTTGGAAATATTGAGGAAAACGATATTGAAATTGCCAAAAGATTAAAAGAAATGAAAAAACCCTTTTGTTTTGTTAGGTCAAAAATTGATATTGATATCCAAAATGCTCAGAATGACGGTGAATCGAAAACAGACGCTGTAGGGAAAATAAGCTCAAAAATATCAGACAATCTTGAACATGAGGGATTCAATAAAGCCAAATTTTTTGTAATTTCGAATCACAATCGAAGGCTCTATCAATTCAATGATCTTGTTTCATATATTCAAAGCAATTTGTTTAGATTGAAATGCGATGCAGTTATGTTTTCTAAATTGGGAGAACTCTCAGTTGATGAAATCGACAGGAAATATAAAATGTTGAAAGATAGATTATGGAAAGTTTTAAGGAAATCTGTTGACCTGGCCACAACTCTCATTTCCAGTATAGATATGGTGTTTAATAAGGCACTAATTTGCAGGGAACTCTTGTTATATCACAGAACCTTTGGGTTTGAACAGCAATTTGTAAAGGACACTTTAAAAGATGATTATATAAGACAGAAGCTAAATGCCAGTTCTATTATTGAGATTCAGCCTGATGATGAGGCAATGCATACATTTGCTAAAACTGAATTGGAGAAACTCAGAACATCAGATTTATTCGTACCTTTTGAGTCTGAGGTGTCGGATTGGTCACCTGGTGGAGACACATTCAAATTACTGATCCAGGTATTGAACGGTTGTAGAGATGACGCTAAGCTTGTCTATTCTCATCTGAAGAGTGTTGATGATTAAGTAAGTATTTTTTTCATTATTTACAAGAATCACATCATTGGTGTAATCATTAGTGTGTTCACTTCGAGTGTGGTAGATCTTGGGCTCGACCCTTATTGATAGTAACTGCTTCTTAGCTATGGACACATCATTAAAAGTGACAACAAAGACTGGGAGTCTTGGAAGCAGGATAATGTGTTCGAGGGGAGCGACTTGTCTACCCTCGGACTATTATTCCATCGGACTGTTGCTTTAGTGGTGTATCGCTTTTCCAAATATGACTTTATATTCCGGTACCATATCTGTCAGATTCCAAATATTTTTCTAAATATGACATGATAATTATTAAAGTCGCAAACAAATTTTGACGTCATAGAAACAGAATGACAAAGTTTATCGCATTGCAAGATGTCTCAGGAACTGTTAAAGTAGGCCAATAAACGAGAATAACGAAGGGGCAATCAACAATGGACAATCCAGATAAACTGGTAACATTTGGGTACACAAGTCAAAGAAAAACAAAACAAAAACACCAAGCAATGTGTAATGTTGGACACCACTATACGCAACCAAACACAAATAACGTAAATAACGCTTTAACCCTCCTACAAACAACTAGAGGTAAAAACGAACTGAACATTGTTTGTATTAGTTTGTGCTATTTAATGTATACTGATTGTCATTAAATACAAGAGATAGTTTACAAAATTGCCAATTATTGATCAGTTTATGTGCTAAAGCAGCTATCTCACACAGTGTTAGAGTTTTTTAGTTGAATAAAGTGCAAAACCTGCCATATTTCTATGCCTATCCCAAGCCAGGGCCTGGATTTCTAGCGTCATATATGGTGGTGTTTTTCATGTTCAGTGATTTCAGGTGAGAAGTGATCGTTCGTTTTGTTAATATTTGGAGGAATTGTTGACCATCGCTGTCCTAATATTCTTTTCATAATAAACATTTGATTAGAACTGATCAAATTTTTGCTAAAAAGCATTTCTTTTTCTTCTTTATAGGATCACAGAGGCTTCGACAACAGATGGCGACATGACATTATAAGAACTACATACGTTGTAGAAGTTGAATGAATGAATGAATTTGTTTTTAAATTTGCAAATGTTATCAGCTTCAAGTTTGTACTTACTTCAAATATCTATTTTTATTATGATATACTCCTGTCATTACATTGTGTCAATATCATCAATGAAATTAATAATTTATATACAATACTTGTGCACTGTAAAAGCATATAGGTAATATGTGTATTAGGCTTAGAAACGGGGGAAAAGGCGAGGCTTCATATTTTGTTTTTCTTTTGGTCATGTGGGGTCGTCGTGATCGTGGTAGTTAGATTTGTAACTACCTATATAATCAGTACCTATCACCACTACCGTTGTGAGTTCAAAGCATGTCAGTGACTTGCAGCAGGTCAGTGGGTTTTTAGGGGATTCCGGTTTCCTCCACCAATAAAACTGATTTTTTACCACGGAATACCTGAAATATTAGTAAAAGTGGCGCTAAACACCATAACCCTAACCCACCTTTGGGTCATTGTATTGTCTGTCCTGATTTATAGCTTCCTTGTAGAAAGTGTTGACCCCGTTCTGTTGACAAGAGAAGACAACTCTATCCAGCATTTTATTTGAGTTATTTCCCTTTTTAACTTGCATTTTTTTTTTCTTCTAAAAATACAATTTTCTCAATATAAACTATGATAAACATTAAAATGAAACCCAACATACGTGTTCACTATCAAAAGGGGTAACACATTACAGAAGGGTAACCCCCTACTCCCAGCATACAACCTCCTTCTGATTATATTTACTAATCTTGCAAACATATTTGCTTGTATGACCATCATAGTTAGAAGTATGTATAACTTTGTAAATTGCTTGCAGTTTAATATCAGATACGAAAAAGTCGAGCGTCCAGCACCCGTGGGCGGTGCTCTTGTTTGTAATTTGCAAAGCCGGGTGCGAACCCACACCGTATTGCCGATGGGCTTGTATGAGTTGTTAGATAATGCAACTACCTAACTCATTGAGCCACCCAGGCACTCACTACATTTGTTATACATTACATTTATATTTATGTTTTTTAATTTGTTGTTTAATTAATAAATAGTGATATGTGTACTCTACAGTATTTTTTTAGTCCCCTACCGGCGAAGCCGAAAGGGACTATAGTTTTAGGTTCCGTCCGTCTGTCCGTGTGTCCGTCACATTACAATTTTAAGTTTTTAAGGACTTTTTTTACGTCCTTTGATATATTGACTTGTTATTTGGTATGTGGCTATATTTAGATGAGTTACAGCTTAAGTTCGAATTTCATTCTGGTCAAATATTTTTGGCTGAGTTATTGCCCTTGAACTTGTATTTTTTTTTCAAATTTTAAGTTTTCTGGACTTTTTTTTACGTCCTTTGATATATTGACTTGATATTTGGTATGTGGCTATGTCTAGATGAGTTACAGTTCAAATTCGAATTTAGTTCCGGTCGAAGGATTTTTGGCTGAGTTATGGCCCTTGAACTTGTATTTTTTGTTCAAATTTTAAGTTTTCCGGTTTTTGTTGACGTCCTTTAATATATTGACTTGATATTTAGTATGTGGCTATATCTAGATGAGTTACAGTTTAAATTTGAATTTTGTTCCGGTCGAAGGATTTTTGGCTGAGCTATGGCCCTTGAACTTGTATTTTTTGTTCAAATTTTAAGTTGTCCGGACTTTTATTGACTTGGTATTTGTTGTGTGGCTATATCTAGATGAGTTACAGTTGAAGTTCGAATTTCGTTCTGGTCGAATGATTTTTGGCTGAGTTATGGGCCTTGAACTTGTATATTTTTTTCAAATTTTAAGTTGTCCGGACTTTTTTTTGGACGTCCTATATTGACTTGATATTTGGCATATAGCTATATCTGGATGAGTTCCAGTTTAGTTCGAATTTCGTTCTGGTCGAATGATTTTTGGCTCAGTTATGGCCCTTGAACTTGCATTTTTTGTTCTCTATTTTAAGTTGTCTTGATTTTTTTTTACATCCTTCGAGATATTGATTTAATTTAAAATCGAGTCACTGCAAGGTAATACTTTTAATATTTTAGGTCCACTGATTTTTGCGGCCGGTATGGGACAATGTATTGCTATGTGCAATACTCTCAGAATTTTTGTTTTAATAAAGGTTGTAACGAGCACAATTCCTATACGTTTTATGTTTTTATTATATTGACCCCTAGAATATAATTACTTTATATTCGGACGAACGAAGTCAGGGAAAATATATTTGTGTAAATATTGACAATAAAATTATAATAAAGTAAAACAGAAATAGGTAAAATCATTAGACATAGTTAAACTTTTCGGGCTAAGGATTCCTGCTCTAAAAAATCACTGACAACACCATTTCAATAATATCATGGGGATCATTTTGGTTTGGTGGAGGACATGGCAGTATCCAGTAGAATTCACAATCCTGACAAACTTCATAGCATAAAGTGGTATTGAGCACATATTGTCATGACGCGAATTGAACTCACAATCTTAATGATTATAGGATTTGATTGTATATGTAAATGTAAATCCAGCTACCACAGCATCACGACTATTATGCCCCCTGCTGAAATAAGGTACTGACTTCCGAGTTTTGATTTTGTATTTTTGCAAGGAATCTGTGTTCTTTAAGCAACGCCAATCACCAGTTACCTTGTAGGGTTGTAAATTTCACACATGTGGAACGCACTTGCATATGACTGCATCTTATCATTAAGAGGAGTTGTTTACTCTGCCACCTTTTATCCATGACAAGAGAGTGTGAGTGGTCATGTATATGTGTGTTAGGGGTAACGGTTTTGCCTCTGTTCGAACAGTTCTGAGGTGTGGTATGTTTAGTGTTTCATTGTTTTCTCCAATATAAACTATCATATGATTTGTGAGAGATCATAGAAAAGATTCAAGATACCAAATGGGTAATCAGAAGCCGTATATCGAATAAGGTCATTCGTGAATGTATCGGTCTGTTTTTTATGTCAAGGGCATCAACTATTTTTTTAAACGATTAATTTCAAATATCTTTTCAACTATATTAAAATAAGGAGATATGCATTTCAACCTTTATTCAAGTGGTCAGCGGTAAATTGTTGAATTAAGAAAAGCGCATTCATGAATGAACACGTCAGTTTTCAGTATGTAAAAGGTATCAAATAATATTAAAAACATTAAATTTCATTTATTTTAAACAAAAATGCATCAAATTTGTTGCAAATTCACAATTTTTGGGAGGTCGGTGGTAAAAATACCCACCCCATATAATACCATAGTCAAGCAAAAAAGGACAAAATGACAAACAATGATTTACAAAACATTACACAAAAAACCAAAGATCAAACAGGGACCCCACTAAACCCAGGGGAATGACATCAATTTCTGTAGCAGGGGTTCCAATTCCTGCTTCACTAGTGACGCCCGTCGTGTTAGTGATAAACGACACGAACATCACCTGATATTGATATCGTGTTAGATACATTTGTACTAGTGTATGTAAATCAATGAAAATACCATTAATAAATCATCTCTTGTCATAATCTTTCGTTCTTAATCGGCCCTCATTGTCAATTGTGAGATGTAGGTCAACGTGTGAAGGAGACACAGCCATAGCTTGATATCCTTTGTTCCAAGCGCAATGGGAATAAAACGATAAAAAAAAAATCACCAAACGTAAAATCATTTAGTGAAAGGATATCAATTTTGTTGTGAAATCAAAGTATAGGTCTAGCTTCTTTTCGCTTTCCGTGAATAGCCCATGGATGAAGTCTGTTTCGTACGACTATGGAAACAGGTCGGCGAGAAGAGGAGCACCGTTAGTATCCATAGGAATGCTGACTGTTGAAAATCATGCCCACCAAACAGAGCAATGTGTGATCAATCAAAAAACTGGAGCAGGTTGATGATATCAGTTCCAGAGAACAGAGCATTGTTTTTATAAAAGATTTAACACAAGGTGTCTGCATCTAAGTTGACTATTCCTTTTTAGCTCACCTGACCCGCAGGGTCAGATGAGCTATTGCCATCACTTGGCATCCGTCCGTCCGTAAACATTTCAATCTTCTTCTAGAGAACCACTGAAGCAAATGGGACCAAACGTGACAGGAATGTTCATTTGCATGGTCTAACCAAGTGTTGTTACTTTCGTTGCGATCGGTTATCCAACATGGCTGCCAGGGGCCATAAAAGTCTCTGATTGGCTGAAATTTTTAATGATCTTCTCCGATACTACATGGAGGATGGAATTGAAAATTGTCATGAATGATCATTGCCAGCTGCTAACCAAGTGTTGTTACTTTTTGGACCGATTGAAAATCCAAGATGGCCACCAGGGGGAGACATATTTTAACATAGCGATCCTATGGGAAATATGTAAAACAAACCTCTTCTCAAGAACCACTGGATGGATTGGAACCATACTTGGCAGAAATGTCCCTTACAAGGGTCTGATCAATTGTTGTTACTTTTTGTTCCGATCGGTTATCCAATATGGCTGCCAGGGGCCATAATAGCCTCTGATTGGCTGAAATTTCAAAGGTCTTCTCCGATACTACATGGAGGATGGAATTGAAAATTGTCATGAATAATCATTGCAAGCTGCTAACCAAGTGTTGTTACTTTGTGGACCGATTAAAAATCCAAGATGGCCACCAGCGGGGGACATAATTTAACATAGCGACCCTATGGGAAATATGTAAAACAAACTTCTCCTCAAGAACCACTGGATGGATTGGAACCATACTTGGCAGAAATGTTCCTTGCAAGGTCCCTATCAAGAGTTGTTACTTTTTGTTCCGACCGCCCTCCGTTCAAGATGGATGCTTTTACTGAAAATAGAAATTTCTTCAATTGTCCATTGCTGCTTTAGTATAAGTCAAAATGAGGTCAAATTTTAACTGCAGCTACATAGCAAGGAGAAGTTTAACATATGTTCCGGGTTTTTCTGTGAAACTTTTCTTTCAGCCGATTTATACCGATTATGCAAATTAGGCATATTTTGATAAAAAATCACATTTAAGGTAGCACTATACAAAGATTTGTTTCTCCAATCTTCAATCTGAAAACAGCTGTAACTTTCTTAATATTGCATCAAAATTAACAAATAAGGTACTATTTTAAAGTAGAAAGATATATCTTTCCACTGATTATAATATTTTGATTATGCATCAATTACATAGTTAATTATTATGCAATTATTTGCAAAATCTTGATGTGTGCACTTGACCAAAATTAGCTGTTTCATGTTTATTCAAATGGTAAAACTTTACAATTTCTTAATCAACACAGCATGACCTCCAAAACCGTGTCTCAGATTTTTCCTGTGATGTTTCAATGTCTCTTAAAGCCCCATTATGTGTATACAGCCTGACTTCATAAGATTTCACCAACTTTTAATTGTGTGTAGAATTTGTTCTATTAATTCTATCAGAAATCTGAGACACTGTTTTGCAGATAATAGGTCTAAGAACAACATATACCAAAACCTCTAGGGGTACCAATACAGGAGCTAATTTCATTTAAATTCGACATTTTGTGTCAAAAATTGTAGTTGAAAAATCCCAAAAGTTGTAATTTTCCTCTTGGTACCCAATTTTCTTGAATAAAAGTCACAAATGTCCCAGGGGAACACATCAGGATTGACCTTGAATCATAAATCAACAATGATTTGACCAAAAAGATAGAATTTCTTCACACAAACTCTAAATATAGCTGGAAAGTGCACACCCTGTGCAGTAAACACATGAAATTGGCAGGGAAAAGTTACATCACTTTGACCTAGCTTGAGGTTAACTGCCTACTGAGAAGGTCAAAACTCCACCTCCACTGACCAGCCTGAACCACTAATTATAACATGAATCATCTGGAACCTTTACGTTTGCTAATTATGTGCATTCTTCCCTTTTAGTTGGATTTTACTAAATGAAAATTATACATTAGATATTTTGAAATAAATTCCATTGGAAATAACTAATTTGTTTTTTTTGGTATTGATGAAAAGTTGCTTTCCCCTTCATTTAATGGAATCACCTCTTATCTTAAGTATTACTGGCCAGTGGTCTTAAAACTATCAAATTATCCAATAGATAAACAATTAAGGACCCCCACTTGTTTTTATCATCTCTGATTCAAGTACATGTGTTTGTTTACAAAGCTAATTAAAAGTAATGCTCATTAATGGTACATCATATCTGAATTATTTTTTCACCTGTGTATCAAGAATATTATAATAAAATAAAAATTGATTAAAAAACATTTTGTTGAAAAAATATCAATTTTTGTATAGTGCTACCTTAAATCTTCTCCTCAGAAACCGCTGAACCAAATTAAACCAAAGTTGGCAGGGATGGTCCCAAAGTGGGTCCCTTTCAAAAGTGTGTCAACAGCCCTGTTCTCCATTCAAGATGGCTGCTGTTACTAAAAATAGAAATTTCTTTAATTATCCATTGCTGCTTTAGTATAAGTCAAAATGAGCTCCAGTTTTAACTGCAGCTACATGTAGTAGTAGCGGGTTAACATATATTCCAGGTTTTTCTGGTGAATTTTTCTTTCAGCCGATTTATACCGATTATGCAAATTAGGCATGTTTTGATAAAAGATCACATTTAAATCTTCTCTGAAACCGCTGAACCAAATTAAAGCAAATTTAGCTGGGATGGTCCTTGGGTGGTCCCTTTTCAATATTGTGTCTGACAGCGCCACCCTCCATTCAAAATGGCTGCTGTTACCAAAAATAGAAATTTCTTTAGTTGTCAATTTCTGCTTTATAACAAATCAAAATGAACTCAAATTTTATCTGCCAGTACATGGCAATGAGTAGTTTAACATATATTCTGGGTTTTTATGTGATATTTTTTCAGCCAATTTATTCCGTTTAGGAATATTATGAGATAAAAATCACATCAAAATCTTTTGCTCAGAAATTTGAGTTAAAATGATCTTTGGGTGACACACTTTCAAAATTATGTGTAACGCCGCCATTTTCTATCGACTTTTGATGTCATATTGAAAACCAGGTGAGCGATTACAGGCTCCTGGGAGCCTTTAGTTAAGACATGCAGAAATATTTTTTTTTTATTTGTCTTTTAGTTTTGAATGGGGAAATAGTCCGGTTTTTTTTAGAGAGTAGGGAAGTCAAATATTGTTCAATGATATTGCAAGAGGAGAGAGACTTCGATTGCATGAACTCTAGCAGATCTTTATAATTTTTAAGAATCCACATCTGATTCACACCATCCCTGGAGTGGCTAGTGACACAATAATTCTGAAGAGCGGTTTTGAATGCTGATAGAATTAGGTGTTAATACTTGGGAAGAGGTTTTGTGGAGTATTTGACAGACCCAGCAACTTAACACTGTCTGTAAAGTGAAGTGTCAATTCATAATTCCTTCATCAATCAATTTATTTAATGTGGTTTACACACAATACGGTATTGCTAGGTGTTTTGTCTATGGGAGAAAGCAACATAATTTTTATGGATGCGAGACATCGTAATCGATGGTAGAATATGGTGAGGTAAAACCTTCCTCAATGGAATTTCATTAGTCTGTAACATTGAAGCGTAAAATTAGTGTTTTAAGCCAAATTTGAATTTATCCAAAGAAGCTGAAGAAAAACAATAACAAAAAACTAAAAATAAACAAATACAAAAACAAAAACAAGAAAACAAAACATAACAAAACAAAGCAAAACNCCCCCCCCCCCCCGAAAAAAATAATTGGGGCATCGGCATCGAGAAAATGGTTCAGAATATACGATACAGTACACATGCTCAAGAGTTCACAACTATACACATACAATCTATACAGCTTCAGTGACCACCTCTATTAAGCAATAACTTGTATTATGTGACCTTAAATTTATTTTCCCATTCACGTTTCATCTCATATTAATTAAACTTTTTTAGAGAGCATCTATCTTATGTGACCCTTTTTTAGCCGATTTTTGCTATCCTGTACAGGACCTTTGGTTTTATTGCCTCCAAAACTTTGAATTATTTGGTTTACCAATCTTTCTATTTTGAGCCTACCTGATGCAGGTTATCTCAGAAACACGTCCTGCGTACTAAATGTGATATCTACGGTTTTATTTCAATGAATTGTTGGTTTTACTATACAATTAACGTTATGGTTCCTTTAATCCTAATTAGTATAACTTTGTATTGTATTAAGCTAACTGGCTTGTTGCCATTTACATTCTGTATTATTGTCCTTAGGGGAAGTCAGTACAGAAATTTACAAGAAAAAAAAAATAATCCGTAAAATTGTATTTCATTTCTTTAAAGAACTAATGACACAAAAAATAAAATTCTCGATTTTGTTTGATTTGGTCATTAAATAAACTATAAACATTGTCTTAATTGAAAATAACGCCCTAGGACGCCCATTTTATTGATTATTACCTTTTGATATTTCCGGGATTTGTGACCTCTACATTTTAATGAGCTGAGTGGTCACGTGATTACGTGACGTCACATGCGCCAAAGGATGGCTTCCATGATAAACGATCAGTTGAGCGATCGAAGGTGAGACAGTAAACAGCCGATAAATATCATGGACAGTGATGACAGTAAT
>MJUT01016440.1:235086-253782 GCA_002080005.1 Gigantidas platifrons
GGCTTCTACAAGATTGAGATTTGTTGCTTCTCCGTTGCACACACAACATTAAAGAGATATAGCAAAGACTGTTTGGTTATGAATCAGGATAATGGTCCAAGTGTAGCGATATGTCTATCCGCATTATATTGTTTCAGTGAGCTAGAACCATAAAAATCCAAATAAGCGTAATTCCCACGTGGTAATTGATTACAATTCTAAAAGTAATCAACTGTATGCAAAAATATCAGAGTAGGATCCTTATAAATAATATATTATAAAAAATGTTGAATATATATTGAAATGTTGAAAATATTTGTCTAAATATAACATGATAGTTGCTAAAGTCCCAAACAAATTTTGACGGCATAGAAACAGAGGGCAAAGTTTAGCGCATTGCAAGATATATCTGGAACTATTTAAGTATGTCAAATGCGTTTCCTTTATATGTACTGGCTGCTGTTAAATGTTAGAGAAGTTGATAGTTTGCAAAATTGCCAATACTTGACCAGTGTATCTCAGTTGAACAAAACTCGAACCCCACCATATTTTTATGCCTGGCACATTGTTCGTTTTATTGATATTTGGTGTAATTGTTTAAATTTTCTTTTCATAATAAGCGTGTGATTAGAACTACTCAAATTGTAGCTAAAACATATGTTGTTTTGTATTCTTTATAGAAATAAAAAAGCCACAGAATCCTGGTCAACAGATGGTACCATCGCCATATAACAACTCCATGCGTTGTAGAAGTTGATTGAATAAATATATTTTTTTTAACTTTGCTAATGTTATCAGCTTCAAGTTTGAAGTTACTTCCAATATTTATCTTTATTATTATATACGCCTCTCATTACATGTTGTAAATATCATAAATTAAATTGATAAAAGTTCTTTAGTAATATATATATATATATATATATATATAACATACGTCATCATATTTTGGTTTTCTTTTGGTCATGATATTGTGTGTCCTTTTTCGACCTATGGTTTATTTATTAACCATGAAGTATGTTAGTGTCACTCTTTTAGTGTAATATATTCCATCCTCTCTAATAATATCATAATTTATAAGTTGTATCCCCACTTTCTCATATTGTCTTCTGTTAAATAATAAAACAGTTATTATAGTATTAACCGCTTCTTTTCAGGAGTTCATGCGTGTAAACGGTGCTGATGCACTCGCAAACTGAATAAATGTCATGCATGAACTACTGAGGAGAACCGTTTAATACTTATAATTCTTCAATACTGAACACAAAAATGTATTTTTGCATATAACTGGTCTAAAAATCGCACATATTAAAATTCCGTGAAATGTTGTTGACAACTTTGGTATATTAACAACATGACGTCATATGGAGACTTCCAGTTTAAGATCTAAAGATCAGGCGTCATTTGGCCTCGTGTCAGCTTCAATTTAAATAAAATTTAACTAAAATAAATTTGTAAGATAGGCATTGTCATTATTTGTGTGTATTTTTGTAAATATGACATGTATAATTGCACGTTTTCAAGATTGCAGATCCTTCCAGCTGAACCCTTAAGTTACGACTTGCAGATTGAAAAGTTCGTCGAGTTATGAACGAATCAAAAACAGACAGCTGACAATGGTCTTGTCCAATCAAAAGGCACGAAGGGTAGAATCTACTTTGGCGAACCCCGGAAGTCAGATATTGTAATAATCAACGCGCATGACCCATAATCTTTCATTTCGTTACCATGCGGATATCACAATTAGGGTTAGGGTTCGAATTGGGGTTAAAGTTCGGGTTATGGTTAGGATTTGGGTTAGGGTTAGGGTAAGGGTTAGAGTTAGGGTCCGCTAAATTAGAACTACTCCGGCACGAAAACGATATAGATCAATTATATTAGAATTATTAATACGAACATATAGTTTTCTAACACAATTTTGTATTTGTATAGGGAGGGACTAGTAAGTAAAAACTTGGCACCAATCAATGTGAAATGCGTTTCATTGTGAGTTTTTATTATTGAAACATGGGTACGTTTAGATATTGGATCATGTGACATATAAACACCTGTGAGAATCAAGGCAAGCTATCGAAGCTTGCTATAATCAAGAGAGACAGCTTTTATAAGCTACATTTGTTATACATGTATTTATGTTCTTTGATTTGTTTTATTAATGAATACTGATATGTGTACTATACAGTATATATTTTTAATAAAGGTTGTAGCAATCACAATTCCTGTACGTTTTATGTTTTTATTATATTGGCCCCTAGAATAGAATGACTTTATATTCGGACGAAACCACATCGGCGGTCAAATAGTTAGCGTGCTCACCTCGAGTTCGGTAGATTGTTGGTTCGAGCCCCGATCAGGTCAAACCAAAGACTATAAAATTGGTATTTGTTGCTTCTCCGCCAAGCACCTAACATTAAGGAGAAGTAGGAAAGACTGGTTGACTCTAAATCAAGATAATGTGTCCGGATGTGGCGACATGTCTCTCCGCGGACAGTGAGCTAGCACTATCAAAATCCAACTAAGCGTATTGGTCTAGTACAACGCGGTTCTCATCATCATTTCATTGAAAATTAACTTGTTCTCACCATGATGTAGTTGTCAAATTGCTGAGTTGGCATTAAGTAACACTCACTCTTATATTCGGACGAACGAGGCGAGTGATAATATAATTGCATAAATATTGACAAAACAAAATCAAAATAAAGTAAAACAAAAACAAATAAAATCACTGGGCATAGATAGTCTTATTGGATTAAGAGTTATTAATGTGTAAGACCAGTCACAACACCATTTTAATAATACCCTGTGGGAATCATTTCATTTTTGATTTGGTGGAGGACACTGCAGTATCCAGTAGAATTCACCACCATAACGGACTTAAAGTTGTAACGAATACACCTCGGCATGACGAGAATCGAACTCACAAACTTAATGATTGAAGGATCTGATTGTACATGTAAATGTAAATCCAGCTACCACATCATCTCGGTTATGGCGCCCTCTGATGAAATAGGGCACTGATTTCCAAATTATTTTTTTCATCTTTTTTCTAGGAATCGTTGTTCTTTAAACAACACTGACCACCCAACTACATTTGAAGGTTGGTAATTTCTCAGATGTAGAACACATTTGCATGACCTCATCTTTCCACTAAGAGGGGATGTTTACCCTGCCACCTTTCATAAATGCCAAGAGAGTGTAAGCAGTTCAGCGTAGTTCTGTTAGGGTATCGGTTTTTCCTGTTTCTACGATTTTCAGGGGTTCGGGTTGCTCAATGAGTTATGTAGTTGGATCTAACAACTCATACAAGCCTATCACCAATACGGCGTGGGTTCGCTCCCAGCTTTGTAAATTACAAAAAAGGTGCACTCCGACTCCCAGCCGCAAGTGATAAAGTTTATCAGTTGCTTGCCCATGGTCGGTGGTTCTCTCCAGGTACTCCTGCTTCCTCCACCACTAAAACTGGTCGCCATGAATTAGCTGAAATATTGTTGAAAGTGGCGTTAAAACACAAAAAATCAAATCAAATCAAAATTTACGATTTTCCGATTATATACTGTAACAGTTATAAGTGTTGTATTTTTTTAAAATTTTCATTATTTTTCCAATATAAATCGCTATATCATTTGTCAGAGATCCAAGAGAAGATTGAAGATACCAAAAGGGTAATCAGAAGCCGTAAATCGAAGAAGGTAACAAAGAAAAAGTACAAACAATGATGTATAAAACACTACACAGAAAACTAAAGATCGAGCAAGATTAATCCCTCTAAGCACAGGTGGTGAACTCAGGAAGGGATAGCAGTTCCTGACTCTCCAATGACACCCGTCTTGATAGTGTTAAAAGACACGAACATCATCTAATATGGAAATCTGTTAGATGCCAGTGTTCGTAAATAAATGCAAATTATAGTATTAACACATTTCTTGTTGTAACGTTTCGTTTTAACAGGCCTTCACTGTCAATTACGAGGTGTAGGTCAAAGTGTGAAGCATACGTTGGTGTATCTATGGTATCCATTATTTCAAACTCAATGGGATAGATGCCACCAAATCACCAAACTTACAATTATGGTCATCATCTATACGTGAAATTAAAGGATCGGGCTAGCTTCTTTTCGTTTTCCGTGAGGATCCTATGGATGAAGGCAGCTTCTTACGAATAAAATCAACGGGAAGAGGGGTACAGTTTATATCCATGAAAATAGCAACTGCCTGTTGAAAAACTCGCCCCCAAAACAGAACAAAATATGTTGTCAATTAAATATTCGAACAGTTTGATGATATCAGTTTCAGATGAACGTTTTTTTAGAAAGACCACAGAGTGTTGTTTTTAAAGATAAGATTTGGCACAAGATATTTGTATTTAAGTTGACAATTTATTTCCTTCAAATGCAGTTCTTTTAATCTGACTTATAGTTTTGAATGAGGAATAGTTGTGTAGGGAGTAGACCAGACGAATGTTTTAATTAGTATTGCATGCACTTTTAGAACTATTTAGAATCCACATCCGGTTTTGACTGCTGATGGAATATGTGTGAATAACTTGGAAAGAGGTTTCATGGAGCATTTAACTGACTCAGCAACATTACACTCTCTGTAAAGACAATTTTGGAATCCAGTAGAGTGACGAAAGACACAGTCCTTCATCTTTGGTTGAAATTACAAAGGAGTACTAAACAAACCTATAATTGTTCAGGATGTCTTCTGTTGTAAGTGTCGTCGGTGTATATGCGGCATTGGTAAGTGAATTGTCAATACATTTTTCCTTTATGATGCAGTTTATGTAATGTGTTTTACACACAAAACGATATTGTTAGGGGTGTTGTTTGCAGGGACAGCAACATACTTGTTATGGAGGTGAGACAGGTACACATTTAGATCTTTGAAGATCGATGTTGCATGAGTGAGCATTGACGCATTGAGGTTGTTCATTCTTACTTGTATTTACGACCTCACACTCTGAGCTCAATCAAAAAGAGTATACATGTATTTCTCTTCACATTTTGTCCATTGTCTGGTAAAACCCTCGATGGAATCCATAATAATTTTTAAGTTATGTTTGCAATTTATGGATTTAGGCTCACTATATTTCGGTCCCGTGGCGAAGACATCTCGTAGTGCTGTTCACCAGTTATATCATAGCCAGCCGTTATGGCAAAATATATAAAAAGTCGCTGCTCCTCTAGTTTGCTTTACATTTTTTTATTGATAGATTTACGGTAAAGTTCATCCTACTATTGGACCTGGGTACCTGGAAATAAATAAAATGTGCTATAGTGTCATTATGCTGCTTTATCTTTAATCTATTGTTAACGTGCTGTTCAATCTTTATTTTTATGTCTGGTGCGTTGTGGATCATTGTGTGTCGTATTGTTCTGTTTCATTTTGGTCCGTTTTATGAAAAGAAATGCAAACAATGATGGTCACGAATTCCATCAATATTAAATAAACGAACAACCATCTCTCACCTCAAATCATTGCCCATAAAATAGAAAACGATATATAACGTTGGAAATCCATATCAGGCATTCGGAGCTTCATTAAAAATGTGGCGTGTTTCTATACCTCTTTTATTTGGGATTTCGGATTACCCCGTTGGTACTTTCAAACTTTTATTTGACATTGAGATTTCTTTAAGTACATGTAAACAATATTGTACTGGTGACGTCATATTATGTGAGGGTAAACTATCAAGTCAAATCAAATCACATGAAAACTTTGCACACAATGTAATATTTTAATTATGGTTGATGCCATCAGATCTCTGTTGTACACTTCTGTGTCACGAAGGTTAAATATACCATGCATAATGTTCAAGATCATAATGTTCTTTTATGATAACGCCCGGTTATATGTGACGTTTTGCATTTTACTCATATTTGGAAAACTCTTGCCTGATCGCATAATTTTACCGGGAGGTGAATTTGGGCCATCAAAACTAGTTCAACCTGGCCACTTTTTATTTATTTGCCTGTTCCAAGTCCGGAAAGTGAGCTGTCATGCATTTGTGTGCTGGTGTATCCATTTTTTCTGTTACTACGGTTTTTGTTTTATTGAATTTTGGAACTGTTCCATCATTTCGGTATTCTTTTTGTTTAACGCTGATTCAATATGTAATAATAATACCCAGCAGATCAGATTAAGCTAAATATCTACATTGAATTAATTAGATAACAAAAATATTTTGAACAAATTTAACGATTGTGATTTCGAGGAGAGAAAGTTAACTACCATCACTTCATATACTTGTAGATGCTGCCTCATTTCTGTCGTCCGAAAATAAAGTAATTCTATTCTAAGGGGCAATATAATAATAGCATAAAACGTATATAGGAATGGTACTCGCTATAAACCTTATTCAAATGATATATATAATGATACTGTATTGTACACATATAATCACTAATCATTAAATAAACAGCAAATTAAAGAACATAAATACATGTATAACAAATTGTAGCTGAATAAACCTGTCTCGCCTGGTCAGAGCGAGGCTCGATGGCTTGTCTTACTTTGCACTGGCCTTTATGTGATAATTTGTCAGATGACAAAATTGCTCACACGTACATGTTTATAAAAACCACCCACAAACGAACGAATTGTTGTCACCACTTAATATATTTGTCTTTATTTTTCATTCACGATTAACTATCACAATTATAGATTAAAACACCATACCGTCCTTCACAAATATATTTATGGTGAGCTGCACAGCCACCGTCATCCCAGTGATAATCATGTTTTTGCCATATTCTCAGACAATCCTGATCCTGGTACAAATTGTCTGGTTGACCAGGATTCCAGTCGGAAACAGAGATATGTTTGCCAGTTGATGACCATTCCCATACTCCTTCTACTACATCATCCCTTCCTCCTAGCCACCTGTCTGAATGAAAAATAAAAATATGTACACTGATAGCTTAATATCAGTCACCGATCAAAATGATAACGAATATAAGAAAAGCTTGAAGTTATCAAAGGGAAAATCAAAAGCGTTATATAGAAGGACAGACAAAATGTCAATTGGTGACAGTTGTGAAAGCCACGATATGGACTACCATTGCTACGCCGATGATACTCAAAATTACATCGTAGTAGAGCCCCGTGACAATTTGAGCGATATGTCAATGCAGCTCACGTCTTGCCTCTCCGACATACGCGATTGGATGTGTTCAAATTTACTGAAGCTGAACCAGGACAACACCGAGCTTATGATATTTGCTCCAAAACACAGAGCGAAGGAACTGACAGATTTTAGTATTTCATTTGGTGGCAACATTATAGACAATACACCGTATGCCAAACATTTTGGTGCATATTTCCACAGAACTCTTTAGCATGGAAAAACAATGTAATGCCATAGCTAGGTCATGCTATTTCCACATTCGCAACATTGGCTGCATTCATCCTTTCATTTCTGAAGATGCATGCAAAATGCTTGTGAATGCGCTAGTGACATCCCGACTGGATTACGGCAATGCTTTGTTATATGGTATTAATAAAAATTTAACAGATAAACTCCGGCGAGTGCACAACACATCTGCCCAACTCATAACAAGGACAAAGAAGAAGGATCATATCACAACCGTACTGATCCGCTTACACTGGATTCCAGAAAAATATCGAAGTCAGTACAAACTTATCCTCTATGTATTCAAAGCTCTTCATGGTTTAGCTCCACTGAACTTGTGAAACCATACGTTTCATCACGTTCTCTTCATTCCCAGTCAGCATCACTTCTCATGTACCTACCACCAGAACAAAGACCTATGGTAACCACCATTTCGACAAAACTGCGGCAACATTGTGGAACAACATATCACTGCAGCTCAAAAATGTGGACTCGCTATCAGCTTTTAAATCGTATCTCAAAACATATCTTTTTAAAGAAGCTTTTCGTTTGTAAATATTCAATTTTACATCTATTTTTCTCGACATTTATATGTACAAATGTATATGCAGACTATTATTAGTGATTTTATGACATCTTCCCTACCTTGATCCCTTTACTTTCTCTTTTCTGCCCCTTTTCGTATCATCTCTCCCTACTCATTTCTGTACATACCATAATCCTGTGACCTTATTCTCTGCCCTATCGTGTATTGCCTCTCCCAACTCCACCACCTCTTTTCTGCCGCAAACACCTTATCGGCCTATCTCTGCACTCACACCCCCCCTCCCTTTTTCCAGTTTTTCACTTCTTCCGTCTGCAATCATCCGCATTCAAAATTATTATTATTTAATTTTATCATTGTTGTATATATGAATAGGGGTTACTTTTATTTTACGCTTTGCTACTTTTACCTAGTATTTTATGGGTATTTTTTCTATGTAAAGCGACTTGCGGTAATTTTATTTAGATAGGACGCTATAAAATTTATGGTGTTATTAATATATCATATTAAAACAGTGGCCAAAATAAAAGGACAAACAATGATCTACAAAACACTGAATGATCACAGACGTGGACTCAGATGTTGCGGAAGGGTTGGCAGTTTCTGCTCCACTAGTGAATATAAACTGTGTGAAGTTGCCTTTTAACTTTAAACTGGCATTTGAGGTAGTGCCTACCGACAAAATTTGTGTACATTTGGAATACAAGTTTGGGAAATTGCTTTTTGTTATATTATGTGGATAAGACCCTCATTCAGAGGCGGTAAGTACAAATTATATCGGTTTTTATACAAGCTGTACATGGTTTTGTTTATATTTAATCAAGATTTTTTACAAGATCAATGTGACCAAACCGTCACATACCTCAGACATTTTAATTTTCGAAATGAATTTTATAGTTTTTTAACTGATGAAGAATATTATTTTTAATAAGACTGAAAGTGTCGTAGGGAGGAAATCTAGTGACCATGCCTGTCAAATATTTTGCTCCAAAAGTAACTGTGAAACTATATATCAATTATTTTTCCTCCTCAAGATAACCGTGGTCAAAGTAATGAACAATCTGAATGTTTGTTCCGCCCACAGCTATTTATACCCCCGGTCCCGGTTTAACTTCTTAGAGTTCAATTAGGGACACATTTTATATAATTTTATATAAATGTTTTCATTTTATATCAGAACATAATGCAGATATCATTTTTAATTAGTTTATGCATTCATGGTTTATCATATTTATCATGGAACTTACCGCCACCAAGTCTTTTTGCTCTGTCACGTAAAAATGTGGCCTCTGACCGAGTGCCAACTTCAGCCAAGATAGCATTATGCGCTCGACACGACTGGTACAATTATTATAGAAAACAATATTATTAATATTAATTATCTAATGAATTTATACAACTAGAAACATGAAAATGTTTTATAATTAAAGAAGAAAAAAAACTCATTGATTTTAATATTATTCGCAGGCTCAAATTCGCAGGATTGGTCTCTGATATATGCTTTGGTTGAAATAATGATCTTGAAAGTTTTACGGTCGCCACCGTTACATAATATCTGTCTCACAAATTACCACGATTATATTCCGTTGGTCGTAATCACAATCGGGTTCTTCCATAATTCAATACTTATCACGGAGTGTGTAACTATAGTAACGCGACGGATGTCACATGTGAGGCAGGAACTGCTTACATTCCGAAGCACACGAGTTCACCTACGGTTTATTTTTGTCCTTTTCCTTTTGACAATTGTATTGTCTGTCCTTTTTCGATTTACGACCTCTGATTACCCCTTTGGTATATTCAAACTTTCTTCACATATATATTGTAGCAATACGTACTCCTCTATACAGACGTCACTATCTTAAGTGCTAAGATTCTTTTATTGACGACTTAGTCATTGACGATTTTGATTAATTTTGATTGATTGATTTATTGTATTTAACGCCACTTTCAGCAATATTTCAGCTATATCATGGCGACCAGATTTTAGTGGTGGAAGAGGCCGAAATACCCGGAGAGAACCACCAACCATGAACAAGCACCGTATTGATAGGCTTGTATGAGTTGTTAGGTAATCCAACTACCCAACTCATTGAGCCACCCGGGTCCTACAACTACCTAACTGATTGAGCCACCCGAGCCCTTAGTCATACACGACAATGTGACCTCATCTAGTAACTTGGAAGTCGTTGGAAGACAATTGACTATAATTTGTCCTCTCACATAATGCCGTGAGTAATTTCTATAGCATTAAACAAGGTTTGGGCCCATATTACAAGCTTAACCCTGCCATTTATTACAGTGCTTGCGCCAAGCAAGGAAAGTGAGAGGTCATGTTTTGTGTGTTTTTGGTATCGATTTTGCATAAACACACAATTAACCAGGGGGCCGTCGTGGTCGTGCTAGTATGATAATTGAATTTATCACTACCCACGTAATCAGTGCTTATCACCACCAACGTTTAGTGTTCGAATCCCTCCCAGGCGAAGTGTACTAGATACAACATAATGCTATAAAATTTGTCAGTGAATTGCGGCATGTCGGTGGTTTTTCCGGGTACTCCGGTTTCCTCAACCAATTAAACTGATCGACACGATATAAGTGAAAGTGGCGCTAAGCACCATAAACCAACCACAATTATTATCAATTACACAAATGTATATATTCAGCTATACAAACACATACATAATCCTCGAAAACACTTTGATCCTTGCTAAACTTCTCTGAATCTGACATGTTTGATTTTTTGGTTGACAATATAACTTGTATGTTGGATAAGGGGGTCACCATTCAGTACTTGTTCCTTTATTCGTATGAAGCAGACTTCATGCAGTCTTTTCAAGAAAATGGAAAATAAGATACCATGTTCTGTTATATAGGTTGTGTTTTACTGAACACTACAAATATCGGTGACCATAATGATTGTATCTGTCCCATTAAACTAGAAATAAAGGATGCCATAGATACAGCTAGATATGTTTCTTGCCTTGACGTACAATAGGAAGCTGACAGTGAGGACATTTTAAGAATAAAACTTTACGACAAAAGAGATGATTTTAATTTCATCATTGTCAATTTTCAGTTTACAACATATTCTAATGTAGAAACAATTTAGCAACACTTGCATATAGAGTAGATATATCAGAGATGGTGATGATATGCTGCTAAGAAGGCAGCTACTGAACCAAAGACAAATTTGAAGACATCCAAATTCGAATATCTATGTCGCAGACGCCATCCTCCTTCCTCATACAAAACTTGTCACTGTATTGTTAACAAGAGTAGCACGACGGGTGGTTATGGTGAAACAGGAACTGCTTGCCCCACTTGAGTTCATCCCTGCGGTTTAGTGGATGTCCTGATACTGAATAATTTCCCATGCTGTTTGTTTTGTTTACCTGTATGTTATTTATTTATTTATTTATTTATTTATTTATTTTTTGTTTTGTTTTTGTTCCTTGTGTATTTGCTTGTTTTTGTTGTGTGTTTTTAGTGTGTATGTTTTGTTGTTGTCCTTTTTGCGTTGGCTATTGTGATATTTGCTCTTCTTTAATTGACAAATTCTGATTAGCCCTTTGGTATCTTCTAATCTTTCTCACTATCACCATGGAGTATTCAATGGGTATACATAAACCAAATTACACGTTGTATTTCTATTTCAAAAACTCAATAATAAATATTGATATTTGGCTTTTGTCTTTTGACGTTGGTTATGCCTGGTGAGAACATTCCAGAAACGGGTCGTGTACACTAAATTAAATGTATATAATAATATAAATATGACCTCAGCTTCATACCAATTAAGTTCATGATCACTAAACAGATAGCACGAATTCCCATAATGGTCCCAATTGCGATGACATTCAGATCGCACAAAGACTATAACAAAGAAAAAAAAGAACATTGTAGTATTATTTAATATAATTTCGCTTTATTCTACTGTTAGACAACATATTTCAACTGAAATATCATTGAGAAGGCAGCATTTTATGCCATATAATAAACAGTCTAGGATAAACGGTTGTATGTTCTCGGGAATCTTTGCATATTCATTAAAACTGGACCTTCTATTGGACTATTATATTACAGACCGCTGGATGTATACTATTGTCTGAATAATTGATTTAGAAATTTGATAGATGTAGACATTAACCTTTTACTTAAGAAGTTTTCAATAGAGATTGCGACACTGATTTACACTGGACAAGTACATTTTCACCTGATTACTCAAGGGGCAATGCGTGTATGTACGGTGAGGATATGTATCACAGGTAAAAATGACCACACTGACAAAACAGCAGCGTAGAACGTGACAGGCTTAAGCTAGTATTTTGGGCTCAACCCCGCCACCTCTTAGAAAATTGATGCGGATATTCACGTGTTTTCCATATGTAAGTAACATAGCAACCTCTCACATATAAATTGGTTATCAGAATTGTTATAAAGGACGCTCTAATCTTGAACTTTACACACCAGATATTTAATATTCGTGACGCGGAAGTTGTCGTATTTATAATATTAGTTCTATAATAGAGACCTAATTTTATTATATAGATAGGTGTGAATTATGGGGATTTATCCATGAAATAAATTCCGGTAACTCACATGTGAAATATCAGTTTTTTCCGCCGGAACTACTTTTACACAACTATAAGTGGGGAGGTTACGTCCCTTGTTGTGTTATGGTGAATACACATACGATTGTAAACTGAAAAAAATCCGCTAAATGTTATTGACGACTTTGGCACATAACCAACATGACGTCATATGAATATTTCCAGTTTCAAACGTAAAGATTAGACATTATTTAGCCTCGTGTACGCTTCAATTTTGATAAAATTTAACTAAAACAAGCTTTCAAGGTAAGCATTTTAATTATTTTTGTGCATTGTTGTGAATATGACATGTAGGATTTCACATTTTCAAGATGGCAGATCCTTCCCTTAGTCTCATTGCTCGTAGATTCATACTCGTGGAATGAAATATGCAAATAAAAAAAATAATATATATATATAAGAAATTCTGACGACTTTGGCACATAAACAGTATAACTAAATCATACATTTTGAATATCAAAATAAGACCACTCATGAACGAATACGCATTAACTCGTTTAATTCTTATGCGTACTTCAGTCACTCGTGGTCTTATTTTGATATTCAAAATCTACGATTAGTTATACTATATGTATTAACTATCAGCTAAGTACTAGATTGTACCCATGTCTAGCTTAAGACATAATAGAGAATCAACCATCAATTTTTGAACAACATAAATCTAATTGCCAATACCATATTTCGTCTTCTGTAAGTGACAGAATGCTTTGATGTTTAGATGCATGGACACATTATCAAGTTATTGATGTTTTCCTAAAAACTTGTTTGACAAATATGATGAGATGATTATTTAAAAATCCTTATCTTAACATATTTAGTATTAAGACGTTGTAACAATGTTGTTGAGAAGAAAATATTTAACAGTAATGGTCGACAATCTCATCAACGACTATCTATGACTCCCTTTATTCTTTAAAACTGTTAACATAAGTTATATCAACTAGTAAAACACTTGCATGGAAGGTTCCCCAAACTTAGAATTATAGCAATAGTCATATGTGAAAACTTCATGTTTATTACGTGGGCAATTCATGAAACATTAAGAAATGTCAATGTTATCTCTAACTAAAATAAGAACATGGGGTTATGTCATATGGCCATCCATGATTTATCTCTTAGCTTTTTGTGATCTTAATAGAAGAGGTTACAAAGGAGAATCCTATCTTACAAATACAATATAAAGAAAATAGATGAGCTTCAGCTATGAGGTTCTACAACAGTGTCTTTGTCATATAGTCCATCATGATGTTTCACTAAATGAACCTCTACTATTTACAGCAGCCATTGGGAACGTATCACATTCGCTCGAAAATATGTTCACCCCTTTCCAAACTCAATTCCTTGTTAACACGTTTGGAAAATTACGTTACAAATCCAAATTCAAATTAATTCAAACTTACAGCAATCGTCTTGGATCTTTTCACTACCGACTTTTTAAAGGCATTAACAAAGAAGAAATAGCAAATAGTATGCTATTATAAGTTCTATGCTCCCTAGTGACCGTCTATCGTTATTTGGACGGTCAGAAAAATGTTGAAGGATGAGCGCTTTATACGTAATGGTCACTAGACAAAATTAAGCACCGCCCACTAACCTTCTGTAATATTCCGTCTGCATCGTTTCGTAACTGCACGTTTATCTATCGTCTGCATCATTATTTTTATGAATGGAATTTTTCACTGGCCAGGTAAAGCGTATTAATCTTATTATCTAGATTTCAATATATGACTCTCTTTTTTATCGTTATTTTTAGGAATGATTTTATCCAATCATAGGTCGTCAAATAAATGCAACATCGTACGTACAATAAACTTTCGCTTGCCAACAAAGGTATTGATGCTATGAACCTAGGCAATGTCATTCATCACAAATCTGTCAAATAAGATTCCTCCCTATTTTAAAGATTAGTCTGTTCCTATAATATCTCATGCACATACTACTCCTATTGAAATGAAAATAGTTAGCTACAAGAATGCGTTGCAAGATCTCAACATTGACTATTTCAAGTCTAAGACCCCTGTTAGCACTTGTGCAAGTTTTCCATTCATATATAATTCGACGGGCCATGGTATAACTGGTTATAAACAACATCAAAAAGACCGAAATATCTCATGGATATCGTCGTGGATTATGCCAGACAATGAACAAAGCATGAAAATATGATATATTTATTCTTTCTGAATGGGATCAATGTGTGAGATCGTTGATGCAAACTAAAAGTAAGGAAAAATTATCATTTTAACAGATCAATAAGCACTTGTGCAACATCGATCGTCTTAAAAAGACCCAATATTGCTAAAAACCTGACTCACCTCCATAGCAAGTTTATTACTGTCCCTGCAAACAAGGCCGATAACAATATCGTTTTGTGTGTAGATCACATTACATAAGCTGCATGATAAAGGAAGTATGTATTGACAATCCACTTGTCAATCCCGCATATACACCGACGACAGTTACGAAAGGGGAAATCCTTAACAACTATAGGTAGGTTTTGTGCTCCTTTGTAATTTCAACAAAATATAAATAACTTGATCTTGCCTCACTCTACTGAATTCCAATATTACTCAAGTGTCCTTACATACAGTGAGGTGTTGCTTGGTCTGCCAAATGGTTGTATCCAACTTATTATATCAGCAGTCAAAACTGGACTTCAGACGACTTTGTCACTAGCTACTGGAGGGGTGGAGTGAATCAGGTGTGGATTCTGTAAATTTCTATGTATTTGTTAGAGTTCGTGCATTTAATGTCCCTCTCTTCAAGCAATATCATTAACACGTTTGACTTCTTTACACAACTATTTTCCATTTAACACTAAAATACAGATGAAAAGAATTAGCTCAACTGCGTTTCATCAAAATAATAGCCAACTTAGATACAGATACCATGTGCCACACCTTATTTTGTAAAAACAAAAATATAGAAAAGACTCTGATAAGTTTTCTGAAACAGATCACCCAACTGCTCGAATCTTTGATTGACAACATATTTTTCTTTTCAACATTGAAGTTGGCTTTCCTTTGGATATCAACTGTGCTCTATGAGAATAAATGGGAAAGGAGCACCTGAATTCACCTCCGATTTGGATGGGGTCCATGGTACTCATCTATTTAGTTCCTCAGTATTGTTCTATTATGTGTCGTTACGTTCTTGAGTACGCGTGGCGATGCTCGTGACGATGTCCGCAAAAAAATGATGTTTGGTTCTAACAAACTTTGGAGTCCAGGAACAATTGACATTATAGTGAGTATGCTGCGTCCACCAGGACCTATGATATGGGCGTTCAGTACGTACATCGGTCCGGGGCCAGGAGGGTCAATCTCTGAAGGGCCCACAGCCTTAGCCATAGACGCTTTATTTAGATTATTTTCAGTTTTGGGCGTATTTTAAACTATTTTAGTTTATTCTATTAGAAACATTATTATGCAGAATTCACTTACACTTCTGAATTCTGGTTACTGATCATCACTCACATTTACATTGTAACCAGGAAGGCCATAATTTCATTATATAACATATATTTACTGTCTCTCAGGTCCAAGCTTTGCAAGCTCTTGTTTGAATGCTTACCAGTGGTTTTATTGGACCTCAAATCCTCAATTTTAAGAGAAGTCTCAGTCCGTCCCGGCCCCAAGGAAGTCTTTTTCCGCCGCCTTGCAACATTTCTCTTGGAGGTCCCGGAGCCACCTCACGTCAGTAGTGTTAAAGGTCAACATTAAACGACCACACAACTCCCTTATCATCGATGGCTATAAGCTGTTGAATATATTTATATAAAAACCAGGGTTCGAAAAGTCCAAAAACGAATATGAAGTTAGAATATACTGAGGCTAGGGATGAAAAACAACAATAAAAAAAAATAATAAGGGATAAGCATTTATAAATCTAAACATGTTACTTTAGTTTCAAAATATAATTGTTTTTCAACATAGACTACAACAGTACAAGAGCTCAATAAGCAGTAAGTATTATTGTATTCAAATATGAAGGGGAAATTAAAAACAGAAAAAAAAATACAAAAGTATTATTGTATTCAAATATTGGGGACGAAAAAACAGAAAAATATACCAAACTGTCTGAACAGTTCCAAAATATAATCAAAAATCGTAGAAAGAGGTAAGAAGAGTTTGAAGATACTAAAGGGAGGCAATCAGAAACCGTATATCGAAGAAGAACAGACAAAACAATGGCAAAAAGAAAAAGTACAAAAGGACAAACAACGATCGACAAAACATACATATAGAACTAAAGATCGAGGAACACAAACCCCACTAAAAACAGGGGGTGAACTCAGGTGTTCCGGAAGGGTAAGCAGTTCCTGCTCCACTAGTGGCACCCGTCGTGTTAGTCGACAAGCATAAACATGACCACTCACTTTCCTGGTTTGATACAGGCACTTCAATAGAACATGTCCGGGTTAAACTATTTCTATGGACCCAGCCCTCCCCTCTTTGCGAAATGATGCGGTCATCAAAGTGAAAAATTAGGGGAAAATTAAAAACAGATAAAAATACCAATATATCGGAACAGTTCCAAAATCGTAGAAAGAAACATCGACCCACGACTACACTTTATCGTTTGGTACACAACACATGTGCATTTTGAACATGTAAAGCTGTATATACACGTTAATAAATACAATTAACATAAATGAAACGTGAGCCTCCTACAATACAAATGAGAGCAATGGCGAACAGGGCATTGCTTTATGAGAAATTATAAATGTAAGAAGAGTTTGAAGATACCAAAGGGGTAATCAGAAACCGTATATCGAAGAAGAACAGACAACACAATGGCCAAAAGAAAAAGTACAAAAGGACAAACAACGATCGACAAAACATACATATAAAACTAGAGATCGAGTATCACGAACTTCACTAAAAACCGGGGTGAACTCAGGTGCTCCAGAAGGGAAAGCAGTTCCTGTCCCACTAGTGGCACCCGTTGTGTTAATCGACAAACACAGACATGACCACTCACTTTCCTAGTTTGGTACATGTACTTCAATAGAACATTGCGGGGTCAAACTATTTCTGTGGGTCCAACCCTCCCCTCTTTGCGAAATATCTAAGTGCATTACTAGGGGAAAACTAAAAACAGAAAGAAAAAAAACTGTCGGAACAGTTTCAAAATATATTCGAAAATTCATAGAAAGAGGTAACATCGACACACGACTGCACGTCATCGTTTGGTACACAGCACATGTATATGTTGGGCACGTACAGCTCTATATACATGTTAATTATATAACTGTATTCAATGCTCAATTTTACCCCGAAGGGTTGAAGGATATACAAGGAATACAGACAAACAACATACACAAGTCAAATAGACAAAGACATAAAGTAACAACGTACAAATAAAATGAAACAAATTGATCTACATTCAATTACAATTATGCAGCAGTAGAGCACACTTTCCTCAGTGCTATCGACTTTTTAGCGAATGGTACCGTAAACCGCATAATTTGTGATGATGACAGAATTAATTGTAATTTTTTTAGTTCTGTCATATTCATTAAATTTAGGACAGATTCCGTTTATATCGTTGTACATGCATGAGCATCATACAAAACAATGGCGGGTGAACGGAGCATTGTTTTACGAGAGATTATAAATGTAAGAAGAGTTTGAAGATACCAAAAGACGGGGTTAAAATCCGTATATCGAAGAAGAACAGACAATACAATGGCCAAAAGAAAAAGCACAAAAGGACAAACAACGATCTACAAAAATACACATAAAACTAAAGATTTGAGTAACACGAACTCCACCAAAAACCGGCGGGTGAACTCAAAATATAAATAAAAGGCCGTTGGCCACTGGTCCCCCGACGCCAAGGTTATATCGTAAGATTAAATTTTGAAACTACTGTAAACTAGAGGGTCAGGCGAGCCTGTATCACTCATAATTCTGAAAGGGGACCACCAAGGACCATCTTGAAGTAAAAAAAGGGGAGTAACTCTGGTTAGATTTGTCGAAAAATCATCATTATCGAATTTGACCTAGATATTCATGAGATACACTTACATACCAAACCTAGTTTCAATCTGACTTTTTGTTCACAAGTTATAATTTGGAAACCAAAATATTAGCAATTTTGAAGTATAAAAAGGGATGTAACTCTGGTAAGATTTGTCGAAAAATGATCGCTATCGAACTTGACCTAGATATTCATGAAATACACTTACATACCAAACCTAGTTTCAAT
>MJUT01016450.1:0-22700 GCA_002080005.1 Gigantidas platifrons
CTCAGACATAGCTGACCTTAGCTGGTTTTGTCTTCTTTAGGCCCTTTGGTTTACTTGTTCTCCTCCCTCAGACATAGCTGACCTTAGCTGGTTTTGTCTTCTTTAGGCCCTTTGGTTTACTTGTTCTCCTCCCTCAGACATAGCTGACCTTAGCTGGTTTTGTCTTCTTTAGGCCCTTTGGTTTACTTGTTCTCCTCCCTCAGACATAGCTGACCTTAGCTGGTTTTGTCTTCTTTAGGCCCTATGGTTTACTTGTTCTCCTCCCAAACACTTTTAGAGTATTTGACTTTCCAATCTTTTAATTGTGACCTGAGCGTACCTGATGAAGGTTATTCCACAAACCCATTGTGTGCACTAAATTAGATATCTACGTTTTTAATACTTGAAACACATTTTTTGTTTCTGTTTTGATAACTGGGTTTCGTTCCCTATTCTTGGTGAATTCGACTATTGTCATTCAGTTTGTCTAAATCGATACAATTTTACATTTCAGGACTTTCTTATGATTGGAACACGAAGAATATATATTGGACCGATTCTCAAGGAGGAAAGATATTGGTTCACTCCACCTCATCTGGTGCCACTACAGAGTTACTCACAGGGCTGGACACACCAAAATATATTACTGTCAGTCCACATTTAAGGTTAGAATACAGTCAAACCTGCCCACGTGATCACCTCTGTTAAGCAGCCATCTGTATTAAAAGGTCACCTTTGGTTGTCCAGTCATAGAAAATTTCATATGAACTGAACCTCCTTTAGGAGGTCATCTGTCTTAATAGACCACTTTTTCTTTGTCCCAATTATGACCTCTTAATACAGGTTTAACTGTATTTGATTATCATGTATGTTGAGAAGGGACATGTGTTGAGGTATTGGTCGATGTCTGTGTCATAGGTGATCAGGGCCAGATCCAGGATTTCAAGTTAGGAGTGGGGGGGGGGGCACACTTAAAAAGTTTGTTTGGGGTATTTCGTGTGAAAAATCACGATTTTACGGGAAAAAAATCAATTTTTTTTCCAATTTTAGGCGGGGCGCAACCTGCGCCCCCCTGCCCCCTGGATCCGCCCCTGGTGATGTCTAGTTCTCTCTACGTCCATCTTGGTAGATCGTACCGCCACTTGGGTGATGTCTGTGTCACGAGGGACTACAAAGTCACTGAATGTGTCATGAGTCCAACATAGCCGGAAGCGAGGCACTATTTGCTAATTTACATGTATATATCTAAGATGGCGACACTGGAGCGTCTGCAATTGTCATATGACCTATATAGAAGATATCATTCCTAATTGCATGCATGTTATTTTCTGAAACTGGAAATGATACATTAAATCAACCGAGCTGAATTATTGACCACCATGAAATAATCGAGGTTCCTGGACAAAATATAAATTTGAGTCGGCGAACCCTTATACTAGCCTTAAGAATCTATGTACGAATGTCTGAAATACTGAAATTGGTGCAGTTTGACACAAAATTTAATAATGAAGGACATTTGGCGACATATTTTCTGAAATCAATATAGATTCCTCAAGTATTGATGTAATTCTATTGACTAACCTTATATTCCCAGCTTCTAAATTCGAGGTTCCCATATTAAATACAGAATGGTCATTTTTGCCAGCACACGACTTCAACGAAATGTCTAAAAATCGTTACAAAACAACATATACTTTATGCCACACGATCATGACCGCTGAAATCCTTTATATACTATCAAAAACATAAGTTACTATGCTGTTTTCCTAAACCGGGGATAACTCTTACAAAACACATTTAATAGAGATCAATATAATACTAGTGGTATTGAACTATATTTCTGAGTGCGACACCAGTACTGATGACTGTACCATGGGCTCAAACCATACGCAACACTGTCCTAGATGTTGGATAAGGGGCGCCCTCTTGATTTCCGGTTGTCAGTTTATAATACAGAGATCCAGGCCGTGGTCCAATGTGAGTGCCTTTCTAGGTAGTACCACATCCATTTAACGTTGATGATTATTTAAGAGTGTTGATGCATTTGTAACTGCTAAAAAGGCAGAATGTGTTCGTCTACCCACTCCCAACTCCTGCTACAAAGTTTACATACTGTAAAGTGGGTTATTTTAGCGGCGTTTAAATTTCGCGATTTCCTTCAACAAACCTAGTCGCAAAGCTTTATTTTCGCGAATTCTTAATGTCATCAACATATTTTTCGCATGGCTGTTGAAGTTCTCCTTTTTGTTGGATGGAGTTAGTTCCTCTCTAAGTGTAAACAGATGAATCAAAACGGTCTGTATTTGATAAATTTCTGAATTTTAGAACATAGTAAGCCCATACTAAATACCCTGGGGTAATATTATTATACTAGTAAGTATGAAAGAAATGTTTATTAAATCATTAACCTTGTGGGCATTGAAAGGGAATGTTTTGACAGATGAACTGATTAACTATAATTAGTCTTTATTTATGTTCCAGACCATACTCGTATTTGGACCGTACGCGTACGGTCCGGACCGTATGCGTATTTTTTCAAAATACCTATACGGTCGGACCATACGCATACGGTCTGCCTAGTTTTAAGAGATTATCGAGGCTTCAAAAATATTTTGCAGATCAACGTTATTCGAACCTAAAATATATTTAAAAAAAAGTTAATTATCGGAATTGTACAATTTAGAAATAAGTCTAATTTAATCTAATACGAACTTACATGTCCGGAATTTAGCATGTTCAATTCGTAATAAGTGAATTCTGCTCACTCGCAGTTAACAAAATAGTTCGAAATTCAATAAAGTTATTAGAGTAATCGCCAGTGAACAGAATGTGGGAAGAAACATTTGAAGCATATTTAGGAACTTTATTACAAAAACCACCAAACCAACTGTTTACTCGTGAGAAGACCAAGAGAATTACTATTAAATGTTTTAATGAATGGAAAAACTGATTCAGCTAGATTCCAGCAATACATGAAGGAAAAGAAATTTACATTGATAAATTGCCCTGAGTCTGGCATGGAAAATGAACTCAGACAGAAACCGAGACTAAATCGCAGACAGAAATCGAGACAGATTCACATACCGATGGACAGACAGGTTCACAGACACGAACTATGACTGACGCACAAATTGAGACTGGCAGTGCCCGCGGGGATTCGATGGTCGACTTAAGCTGCTCACAGACTAATGTGTTTTCCGTTATGGCAGACGTACATGTACAATAACAAAATTACCGAACTCTGAACAATCTTCCAGAGGGAAAGTCAAAATTCATAAGTATATAAACAGACAAAATCAGTCAACAATCGGAAAACTGGGAAAACCGTAATGATCCTGACTTGGTACAGGCATTTCCAAAGAAATGGTGGGTTGAATCAGATTTTAAGGCGCCAAACCTCCCGATTTCATTACGGTTCAAAGGTTCCGGTTGTCACTATAACAGTATTTATAACAATACTGGAACAAAATATGTAAAATAGTAGTCAACGCAGTACTAAATTCAGTAAGGAGGGTGGAACATCTATCGTGAACCAAACCGAAAACGAAGACGAACTGAAACGACGGAAATATCTACTGAGACTTACAATGTTACAGATTACAGACCTACACTGGATGAACGCATGACAGTTGATGATTTTATGGTACTGAACGACATTATAGTTGACCCTACTGATGACAGAAACTGTACCGTGAACAGACGACGGACAAATTACAACTCATGACAGGATAAGACAGATGTTGGACAGAAATTATAAAAAAATATGTTGAAAATACGAATAAGAAAGTGTCAAAGTCTAATGCAAAAATTGAAAAGGGTGGTTTTGTAACCGTAAGAATACCTATTGTTGATAGGGCATCTGGTGATCTACCAAGATTATTGTTTAGGGCTGGTGATATTATTGGTAAAGATGCAAGTTTGTACAAATTATGTGAATTTGGTGTGTTAAATTCATGTTATGGTATGGGTGATATAGAACTTTTGACAGGCAAAGTTGAAACTTCGCATTGGAAAAAAGAAGGAATTTCTCTGCATACTGCTGCAAAGCAAGCAAGTTTTTCTCCTGCAAGCAAAAGATGTAAATGCAAGGGAAAATGCATGAACAAAACATGTAAGTGTAGAAAGCCGGCGTTCCTTGTAGCAGCAAGTGTCACTCTGGGCGTGCATGCGAAAATGTGATTCAGGTAGACAAATACAATTGCATTATAGTTCAAAACTGTTTACTTTTCATGAGGTGATGGTGTTTTGTTAAAGTAATAATAATTATGATAAATGTAATTTGTAAAACTCAATATAAGTTTATGATATAATAATTTAATTTGATTTGAATATTTCAATCTGATTGGCTAATCCGCCTGGGGAAATTTTGGCTATACTCGATAACCTGGGTTGGTATTGTGACGTCACCAACTGACGTGTTCATCCGCCGACAAATTCAAATAGTCACATGAAATAATCGTTATTAAAATCGAGGAATCGTTAAATTTTGTTGCAAAAATTAAATTATAAGGAATATTTGAAATGGTTGAACAGGTTATACTTGCAGAACCTGGTTTGGGTCAGTTTACGCTTTTCATAAAACGCTTCGCGGTTTATTAAGCGTAAACTGACCCAAACCAAGTTATATTGTATAACCTGTTCAACAATTTCAAATATTCCTTAAATGTTTGTATTGAAAAAACCCATATGGTCTAAATATTCGTATGGTCCAGCTCGTACTAGACCGTATGAGTATACGCGTATGGTCTGGAACATTAATACTACATTGTGTGTGACAGTTATACGAGGTGTCAATTCTTAATCAGTGTGACATGAAATTTACCTGAACTTTATTGATTTTATTTGTCAGTTTTTAACACGTAATGAAATTAAAACAATAAATTCTTTAATCTATTTTTATTTGTAAATCAATTTTGAAAAATAATATGTTGTTTTGTGAGTTTCGGCAACTTATGTACTTTTTACAACACCACGGGAGTGTATTCAATAAGATTTTATGTTACTGCATGAATGATCAGTTGGTGAACACTTAATTTAGGTAACCCAAGAAAATTATATTTAGTAACAGTTCTTGACGTTGTAAATATTACTTTGTTGACTTTGTTGATATAATTTGCATCAGGTGCAATTCCTAACACTACAGAGATGAACATTTCATGACTTTGTCTTTTCAATGCATATCATACAATTCAAGGTTGAATCTCGGCTTCATTTATTCATTTATTCGTGTGGTTATGGGTTGTTATCTCATCGACATTTACCCCATATCTCTTTTTACTTCTATTCATACATTCACAGGTTTTTTGCTACTCATTACAAACATTATTTACGCGAGGGGATATTTTTGCGAAATCAGCGAAAATAAACCCCTCGCGAAATTTCCCATTTTACAGTATACAATCAGGGAAATACATCTATGAACGATTAAATGTGCAGAAAGTTTAAAGCATGATATTGATATTTTACAAATCTTTCAGAAAGATGTTTTGGATAACAGGCAGTGGATACACAAGTACTCTTGAGGAAGGTAATCTTGATGGCTTAGGTTTGAAAACTCTAATAGGTCGTGGAAATATTTCATATCCAGAAGCTTTGTTTTATGATGATAAATCAGAAAAGTAAGTATAATTATTTTTAAATTTTATTAGTTAAGTTAACTTGAATAAATATTTAATTTTCAAACGGAATATTTAATATTTAACGGAAATCGTTCTGACATTACATTTCACTCTAGGAAATATACATTGGAATTACTCGTCAATTATGAGTTGCTTCATATTCACACTTTCTAATCAGAATCGAAGAAGAACAGACAATACAATGGCCAAAAGAAAAAGTACAAAAGGACGAACAATGATCTACATAACATACACATAAAACAAAAGATTGAGGAACACGAACCCCACTAAAACCGGGGGTGAACTCATGTGCTCCGGAAGGGTAAGGAGTTCCTGCTCCACTAATGGCACCCATCATTTTAATCAAGTTATGAAATACAATCGCATTACTATGTTGTACCTGTTATACACTATATTTCACCTTTGGGAAAACAGTGATAATACTCAGTAAATATTAATTTTGTCACTTCAACATTACAATTTTTTCTTGGAAATAAAGTGGTATTAAACTGTTGTCGAGTTCTGTTATTTTTGACTGGAACACGACATTTACTCCATCTTTAGTTTTATGTGTTTATTTTGTAGATCGTTGTTTGTCATTTTGTACTTTTTCTTTTGACCATTGTGTTGTCTGTTCTTCTTAGATTTACGGATTCTGATTGGTATCTTCCAACTCTTCCTTCAATGATATATTATTACACCACAATCAAGTAATGAAATACCTTGTCATTTTCAGATTGTACTGGATTACCAACAGATATCTAGTTAGTATGAAACCGGATGTATCAAATCTAGTTTACCACAGATACACTGGATATACAAGACAAACTTGTGTTCTTGTTTATAAGGTAAGTTATAGTAACTAAACATTAGAAATACCGAAGGGGCAATCAAAAATGGACAATCCAGAGAAACTGGCAACATAAGGGACAATAAAACAGAAACACAACACAATATATGTTGGACATCACTATATGCAAACAAACACAAATAACGTAAATAAGACATGCACCCTCTTACAAACAACTGGAGATGAAGACCAACGGACACCACAACACGGAACTCAGAAGGTAAAGACATATAATAGGATAAGTTTGATACAAAGCCAAAGGGAGATAACTTCTTTATATGTTAAGTTGTATCATATAGGAGATACAATGATACTATTAATCAGGACAAGGTTGCACAAACCTCAATTAAATTGAAGTCTCAGCTCAATTCATATGTAATTTTATTTTATATTTTGCATTATGTAAATTGACACAGATACATGTGTATATTTGAGCTTCTATTTTTAGTTACTTTTTATTGTTGGTGTGTAAAAATGATGCATCAATGGCTATCGGAGAATGACATGGTATAATAATAACAGAGGTTCACCGATGATGAGTCAGAGTGGTCCAGCACCTCAGAAAAGAGTGAATGTTGGCTATCAGTATAAGGGCCTTAAATGTGATTGGTAGAAGCAAATAAAATACAACTTGTATCAGTGTTTAATAAACAACGGGTTATTTGTGTAGTGGTTGGTCCGTTGCACAACGTGATATTCCATTATTTCAGGGGCCATCGTGGCCGTCATCGAATGGTAGTTTACAACTACCTATACAATAAGTGCCTATCACCACTGATTTTGTGAGTTCGAATATGGATCAGGGCGAGGTGTACAACATTATTTGATAAAGTTTGTCAATAACTTGCGACATGTCAGTGGTTTTCTGTGTGTCCGGTTTCCTCCACCAATAAACTGACCGCCACGATATAACTGAAATATTGATGAAAGTGGCATTAAACACCATCAATCGCCCAAATAAACAATATTTCATTATTTTATGCCTCTAGTGCTGGGTTAACAGTGTATTGTTTTTATATAGGATTATTCATATTGGACAACTGGTTTTTCTAGCTACTTAAAAATGGCTCATCTAGATTCATATTCTGTGGATGTACATTTGTCAACTGATATGGGGTCTCTAACAGCTGTAGGAGTTTATGATGTGGGTGTACAACCAAAGGAAAAAAGTAAGTGTACAAAACTGATATATATATATGTGTATTATATGTATTTACACACTTCGACAGTAACTGCCATTGATGTACAACCAAAAGGAAAAAGTAAGTGTACAAAATTGATATACTGTCAAACCTGCCCATGCGGTCACCTCTATTAAGCAGTCACCTGTATTGAAAGGTCACCTTTTTATTGTCATGTCATACAAAATTTCATATGAATTAACCCTCTTTTAAGAGGTCACCTGTCTTATAAGGCCACTTGCTCTTTGTCCCAAAGGTGACCTCTTAATACAGGTTTGAATGTATATATTAGTCACATGTCTACAGTAACTGCCATTGATGTACAAACAATGATGTACAAAGTTGAAGATTATGACTCAGTGTGTTTTTTTACAACACTTCTCACCAAGTTATATGTTAAGATATTCCAGAGCTTTTGGTTCCTATCAGGATTTCTTTGATAGAGGGTTGCTGCTAACAAGGAAGCTATTGAACCAAGGATTCCTATTGGTTAAGTTGAAGACATCACTTCAAAAGTTTTACGGTCGTTAACATGGCATGGTTGACTGCTATGGAATATCTGTGCCACAAATGACCACGGAAATGTTACACTTGTAGTAAACACCTCCCGGTCCTTTTCTCATTCGTGACTTATCACTGGGTTTATAATTAGATTAACACGATGGATGCCACTAGTGGAGCAGCTAGGAACTGCCTACCCTTCCGGAGCACCTGAGTTCAACCCTGGTTTTTAGTGGGGCTCGTGTTACTCAATCTTGAGTTTTATGTGTATATATTTTGTAGATCGTTTGTCCTTTTGGACTTTTTCATTTACCAGTGTGTTGTCTATTATTCTTCAATATATAGATTTTGGTTATCCCTTTGGTATCTTCAAACTCTTTTTACTCACATGTGGAAAACACGTATTATAAAACAATCATTTACTTTCTCTTTGTACATTTTGAGCTAAGCATGTCAAATGAACATATTTTGTATTTATTTACCTAGGAAGTGTGATATCTTAGTTTTTTCTTCTGGAGCATCTGAGTTCAGACCCTCAGAGTTTTAGTGGGGTTCTTGTTGCTCGATCTTTTGTTTTATATGTATGTCTTGTAGATCGTTGTTTGTCCTTTTGTACTTTTTCTTTTGGCCATTGTGTTGTCTGTTCTTCTTTGATATACGGATTCTGATTGTCCCTTTGGTATCTTCAAGCACTCTGCTTTGTCCTTTTTTCTTTTGGCCGTTGCATTGTTTATTCTTCTTCGGATTAAGGATATCTAATTGCCCCTTTGGTATCTTCAAAGTTTTGTAATTTAAAGACTATTAACGTTATCCCTTACCTGGTGTTTGCCCTGACATTACTGGAGAAAAACAACAAAGCGATGCATATATGATTGGTATAGGCTGTCGATTTGCAAAGACAATCGATTGATATACGCAGGCGGTTGGAATATACAGTTGATTGATAGACAGTCGATTGGTATAGACAGTCATCCTATCTTAATTTGGTCATTGTTTTGTTTTTAGATAACTGTACAAATTTCAATGGTGGATGTCAACATATTTGTCAACCAACAGGGACGAAAACCATGCAATGTTTTTGTGATTTTGGATATAAGCTACAAGATGATGGGAAAAGATGTTCTAACGGTAAGTATGTTTTGTGTTATCGGTAAATTTGACCTTTTCCCTTCGATCTGTCAGAGTGATATTTTCAGTACTAACGGATTTGACTCTAATATTGCAAAATATCTGTCAGTGTGATTCACAATGTGACACTTAATACTGAATAAAAACAATAACGTTAGCGTTGACGGTCTGCCCATGCTTATTCACTTGTATCATTATCGGACTCGCTCTTATACAAGTCATAATGTCTGTCCCATCCTTCAAAACTGTTGTGTATTAAACTCCATTGTAAACTTATCACAGTATTTACTTTAATGATCTGTAAACAAATCGCTTAAAGTAATCAAATTGTTTCTTTGACCCTGGATATAGAAAAATAACTGTAAATAAAACTATTTTATTTTTAAATATGTAAGATTGCTTTATGAAGTGTTCTTGGAATCATGGATATACAGTTTCGTGATATATTTTGGTTTTTAAGGAAAGTGTTTTGTATATTTTGAGTTTTGAGATAATGATTTAAAATTAATAACAATGTATTATGAGATCAACGGGATAGTTTTCATTTTTATATTAACCACTAATGATGACAATGCCATGTGATATACAGTAATAATAATGCAGGGTTTATTCAAATAATTCTTAATAACATATAGTAGAGCAGTGAATGATTACTCTTCAGGAGCACCAACGTTAAGTGAAGTCCGTAATTGCTCAATTGTTAGTTATTTCTAGAGTGTCAGGAAAGTGAAGTCATATATATATATGCTTGCTAGATGTTTCAATTTTGCCACAATGTCTACTATTTTTTCATTGGAATTATGGAACTGTTGTAAAAGTGATAGTTATTTGTTTTTCTTTTTTTCACAGTTCCATTTAAAGATTCCTTTGCCATTTTACCGGATGTAACACATAACAAGTTATACCAAGTTGCTCTAAGTGACGGAGAAATTAGAGCGTTAGATATACCAGATATAGACGTTCCGGTATCTGCTATATTTGATAAAGCAACTAACAAAATTTACTGGACGAACGCATTAATGTCAGAGATTAGAGCGTCAACCCTTAAGTCAACCACTAGTGAAGTGATTTATACCACATGTACGTAATTATGTTGTCCATGTTTGTTCACAAGTTGATAGATTTTGTTGTTGATATAAATGGAATTGTTATTGACCACTGTAAAATGTATAATCAATGATTAGTGACTGAATGATCATTGGTATACTGTATTATGCCACTTTCAACAATATTTCAGTTATACACTAATGGTTAATTTTATTAGTTGAGGGAACCTGCAATTCTCTGAAAAAACCACCTAACTGACTACAACTACAATACTCTGTGAAAATCACCGAACTGACTATGATACTCTGAGAAAACCACCTCACTGACCGCAATGCTCTCAGAAAACAACCGAACTGACCGCAAGTAAATGATAAACTCTATAACCTAAATTTATATAACATACTCCTAACTTCTGGCCGAGTTTTTAAAGTCACGAATCCTGGTGATGATAAGCAGCACAGACTGCATTGATAGACATACACCCAATTACCATACAATTGCGCATTCAACGGCCCTTAAATTTCATGCATGTTTTTAATATCGCTATAACCACAAATAAGAACAAATTGAAAAGTAGTAATTTTGAAAATTGGAATTGAAGTTTTCACGAACAGTTCTTTTTTCACGCATACAGGTACATTGATATCGATGAAAGTAACTGACGTTAGAGAAAACTGACATGCAATCGAGAATGGACAAGCCAGCAATACTGGCAACATTGTTGCCATTCATTTAAAATTATTACAAATTTTATTTTACAGCTTCCATCCTGCCCATTGGTTTAGCGTTTGATTATTCATCAGGACTATTATATTTTACTACACAATATTACTTGAATGCTAGTTTTATTGGCTGTATTCATCCACACGTGGGATTAATGAAAACACTCATTCATGATCTAGACTTACCAAAAAATATAGCATTGTATCCATCAAAAGGGTAAGTTAATTTATGATAACAAGTAGAACTTGTCTTATGTGATCTTCTAAGGGCACTCGACTCGCAGCGCAAGTGATAAAGTTGACTGGTTGCTTGCTCATGGTCGGTGGTTTTCTTTGGGTACTCTGGCTTCTTCCACCACTAAAAACTGGTCGCCATGATATAGCTGAAATATTGCTGAAAGTGGCGTTAAACACCAAAAAATCATCATCTTCTAAGGGAACATTGAAATATTGTCAGATAAGACATGTGGTCGCTAAATACAGGTTTAATTAATATGAAATGCATTGTTAAGTGAAATTATAATTGCCTCATATAAATCAAAATGTAAGAAAATTATAAATCACAGTAAAATCAATCTAATAATTGAACATTAGAATATGGTCACATAAGACAGGTGGTTGCTAAATACAGGTATTATTAATATGATTGCACTGTACATGAATATTATAATTGCGTTATATCCATTAAATGGGTAAGAAAATGATGAATTACAGTGAAAACTTAGTTATGTGACCTTCCAAGGGAACATTGAAATATGGTCACATAAGAAAAGTGGTCGCTAATTACAGGTTTACATAATATAAAATGGACTATGCAGGGAAACTATAATTGCACTATATCCATCAAAAGGGTAAGAAAACATAAAATGAGTTTAACTGTACCATATTGCTAAAGTTGACGTCAAAAACAATGAAACCATATGAAATGGTCAAAGAGATGTAACTGTAAAACATACAGGAAAGTATTTCTGATAACGAAATGGCGGTAAATGTTACCAGAGTGAAAATAAATAGCATTATTTCATTGTGAAATTTTCGTTTTTATTTAACTAGGAAAGTTCTGTAATTCACAGCTATTTATATAATAAAATAGTTTTATTTACCATATTTATATTTCATTACAGTATGATGTTCTGGACAGATATAGCTACCACTCCTAAAGGTACATCATACATTGGATCTGCATTCATGGATGGAACAAATAGGACAAAGATTGTCACAACAAAAATAAACTACCCAAATGGAATTGTAATTGATTACACAGGTATGTAGTAATGTACATTAGGACGATTGCTGTTTTTAATTGCAAAACTTAAATAAGTATATGAATAAAATGTGTAGAATATACTACTGGGTACTACTGACGATTCCAAACATTCAACCTGCAGAATTACTCTAGACATCACAGGTGGCAGACAGGTAAGGCCCTTTAAATGGATTATAATACTGACAACCTGACAATGGCTTAAAGTGACTGTAGTGTGTTTGAAGTAAGCCAAGATCTTTGCACGTTAAAGATAACTTTTTTTATTATTTTTTTAGAAGTCTGTGCATTTGTGACCAATACGTACTTTTCCATCGCTATTAAATTCTCTGTGCGCTTTCAGTGGTTGTCAAAAGTCGTTTTTGTGGGGCCGTGTTAACAGCATTATAGGCTGCCGGTCAAAGCAGTGCACTTGGGCCCCTAACTACACAACCACTAACAAGAATAAACATGTAAAAGTGATAAAATTAAATATATATTTATTGTATTGATACTTCTAAACAAAATCAGTGTTTAAATATTAAAAAACATACTGTACACAACATGCAGACCCTGGATCGTTTAACTTAACAGATATTTCGTATCGTTTGCGTTTTTCGTTCGTTTCGTTTGGGTGTATCGTTCGTTCGTTTTCCGTTCGTTTGCGTTTCATGCGTGTAATTTGTTCTTTCGTTTCATGTATCGTTCGCCAGTTTAATTAGACGAACACACGAAACAAAATACGAACGAACGATACACGATACACGAAAAGAACGCACGCAACGATTTCCAGTTTAAAATAATTACTACAATTTCAATCTTACTATTACTAAAAATGTTTAATTAACGTGTGAGCAAAATTTTACATATACAAACATGTATTTCCTTTATTTACATGTACCAGTAATTTTGTACAATAAGGGAAAACATATTTAATAAATGCATTTTTTCTATAATTTACTCTAGGACAAATAAACAAGAAATCATCTACATGTATGTAAACAAACACCTCTGGCAGTTTCACCTGGAAAATACATTTCACACAACTCTTACATTTGTAATTTCATTCTAATTAACAATTATATATCCTTTTGAAGCCACACGCTGCTCGGACAGCTTAACCGAGAAAATAACTGAAACACCTATGTCTGGTTGGAATTGTCAATTCAGAATCCGAATAATTATAAATATAAATTCTGTATAATTATATAATTAAATAAATATAAATTCTGTTTAATTAAATAAATAGAAAGTCATATTTGGAAGTCAAATATATGAGATTTAGAATTTAATCATAAATATAATTATTAAACACATTGGTAATAAAAACTATTTAATATAAATTGTATTATCCTATTACTTTACCGACTAATTTATCATTTATATATAACTTGCTTATAAAATATAAGATTACAGAAGTTAATCACATCAATTTGCGTTTGTTTCGTGTATCGTGCATTCGCTTCGTGTATCTTGCGTTCGTTTCGTGTATCGTGCATTTGTTTCGTGTAGCATGCGCTTGTTTCGTGTATCGTGCGTTCGTTTCATATATCGTGCGTTTTTCGTGTCGTTTGTGTGAAGCGTTCGTTCATTTTTCATTCGTTTTATTTGCGTTTTTCGTTCGTTTGCGTTTCGTGCGTAGTGTAAACTTATACGATCCAGGGTCTCTACATATATTAGCATGGGCCCCGAGCAACTGACCGGCGTGCCCATGCGTTAAGTCGGCACTGCCTTGTTCTACTTATTATCATTCCAAATGTTGAACACATGAAAAGTTATTGATTGTATTACCATCACTTATTACAAGATATTTATGCCGACATTAATGAACCACTTCATCTTTTAATGGCGTTGAATCTGTTTGAAGATATCAAAGGTGTAATCAAAACTATAGATTGAATAAGGACATACAACATTATGGCCAAAAGAAAAAATACAAAAGGAAAAAGAACGATCTACAAAATATATGCATAAAACTAAAGATCGATTAACACGAAACCCACTAAAAACTGGTGGTGAACTCAGGTGCTCCGGAAGGGTAAGCAATTCCTGCTCCACTAGTGGCACCCGTTGTGTTAATCTAATTACAAACCCGGTGATAAATCATGAATGAAGAAAGGATCGGGAAGTGTTTACGACAAGTGAACAATATATCCGTGGTAATTTCTGACACAGATACTATGGATTCATTTTTAATCGTGGGATACCAATTTTCGTGGATTTCGTGGGTCACAGCAATCCACGAAATTAAGAATTCAGCGAAGAATAATCGCAACAGTCAAGTTTTAATTGTGAAAGGAATGAAGAAAGTATTTTGGCATTCTCGAATGTCTTATTTCGTTGTGATCGATACAATACTGTACATTTAGTAACTTGCATTAAACAATAAATATTTTAAAGAAAATGTTGTTAAAAATAATAAAACTGTTGCATGCAGAATTTTTTGTATTGTAAAATGTGATTTTGAACACGTCTGTTTACTTCCAGTTTTGTTTTGTAGTTCTAATATAGTGTTGATATACAAAGTGCATGGCAACAATAACACGTGTTTTGCAAATAAAATGAATGATAAGATCTTTAGAATATAAAATAAATTTAAAAAAAAGTCGGTTGATTACTCAGTTTTCATGCAAAATAAAAGTGCATGTTGTTAATTAATAATTTGGCAAAATGTGTTTATATTTTAATTATTATTGATTATAGGAGACAAACGGATACAATTAACGATAAGGTACTTTGCCCGTGGGTAATTTTGTGTGTGACAGGAGATTATAAATTAAAATTTCACACCTTTGAACAACAACATATTTATCTGTCATACGGACACGCGTTTTGACATTAAGCTGTATCAAATTTTATCCACTGAAAAGAAATCATGGAAAACCACACGCTTTTCAAATAATATTTCGATATTAAGTTGTCGTCAAAGGATGTTTGTTTCTTTATTTTGGACAAAAACGACATTTTATTAAAATAACTTTTCACTGAACAATTTTTAAAGGGAGCTGGGAGGACATACATTGCTTTTCAAATAATATTTCGATAAAATGTCGTTAAAGGATGTTTGTTTCTTTATTCTGGACAAAAACGACATTTTATCAAAATAACATTTTACTAAACAATTGTAAAGGGAGCTGGGAGGACATCAATTGCTTTTCAAATAATATTTCGATACATTGTCGTCTAAGCATGTTTGTATCTTTATTCTGGACAGAAACGACATTTTACGGACGTCTCGCTGACTTTCTTGTCAAGGTCACGGGAAAACTTCAGTGCCGCTCTGGCGACACCATTTTCAACTGAATATCTGGCGATTTTGGCACGGGTCTCATCATCTTAGTAGTTGTAGTCTCCCCGTTTGCGTTTTCTAGTAGGGTTAGATGGAGTAGTGGAGATCATGGTGTCAACGCCGTTGTTGGCTGCCTGGGTTACAAGTACATCAAGTTGGTTACTGCAGTTCAATGGATCGGGCAAGCCTGGTGTGGCTGGACTTTAACCTTTATACTACCGGACTTTAACCACTGTTGAAGGACATTTTTTTGGATTATGAAGGAAACATGCTCCCCTCAGTATTTATAGCAAAAACGCGAGTTGAGTAAATTTTACTATTGTATTACTAGTATGGCTTGGGACAATTGGGTGCCAGCTTGGGCTGCAAACATAGTAAGCGTGCTTTCACACTTTTGATCATTTTCTAATAGTATAAAATGTGTCCTAATTGATTTCAATCATTTGTACATCAAAGGGATTAAAATACCTTATCAAATTCCGACAAGACAATTTTAAATAATTTGCGTGCACGCTTATAATCAAAGTTTAAAATGAACACTTTAATGATGAATTATGAAGCTGGGGTTTTGACGACTTATGCATACGTGCACATTTTAAACGAATTTTAAACTTTTTTGTTATCTATGGAACAGCTATCCATGAATTTACGTATCTTAAACTTGTTTTTTATTTTTTGAAACAGCGATCCACGAATTTACGTATCCCACGAACTGCATTTTTTCTTCTATCCATGAAAATTGATACCCACGAATAAAAATGAATCCACAGTATTCCATAGTGATCAACCAAGTCATGGTGGCGACCGTAAAACTTTCGAAGTGATGACTTCAGCTTAACAATTAAGAGCGTTTTAATGTGACTATTAAATTGTAGATACAGTGTATATTTGTTTTATTATAGAAAATAGAATTTATTGGGCGGATGCTGGTCTCAGTAAAATTGAAAGCGTAAATCTGGCTGGAAATGGGAGGAGCACAGTTATTGCGGAAGCTGGCGCTGGATTAGTGGGCCTTGATATTTCACCACCTTACTTATATTATGTTGGACGAAACAAGAAGTAAGTTGTTATAAGAATATATTTATTGTTTGAATTTTTTAGTCTCCCAAACAAAGTTTGAAGACATATTATTTTGCTTGTATCTTATTACTATTATTATTATTATATTATATTGTTATTATGTTATTATGTTATTATTATGTCCCCCAAAAGAAGATTGGGAGACATTGTGTTTGCTCCGTTTCTTATTATTATTATGGCTCCCAAACGAAGTTTGTGAGACATATTGTTTTTGCTCTGTTTCTTATTATTATTATTATTATTATAATTATTCCACTTTTTATCACCCCGCGATAGCGGTGAGGGATATAGTAATAGCGGTCGTCTGTCCGTCTGTCTGTCTGTCCATTCGTCACACTTTCTTGTTTACGCGATAACTTGAATAAACATGGATAGATTTGAATAATTTTGTTCATGTGGCTTGTAATTATCATTATCTTTGATGAGTTGTTACATGGAAATATTTGAAGCAAGGGTTTTGGGGAAAAATCTTAGTTTTTGGTTGAAAAATCACCAATTTTGAGAATTGTGTCTTGTTTACGCGATAACTTGACAGGTTAGATTTTAATAATGTTTTGCATGTGGCTTGTAAATATCATTATCTTGGATGGGTTCTTACATGGAAATATTTGAAGCAAGGGTTTTGGGGGAAAATCACCAATTTTGAGAATTGTGTCTTGTTTACATGATAACTTTAGTAAACATGGATAGATTTGAATATTTTTTTGCATGTGGCTTGTAAGTATGTTATACATTAAGACTGCAAGGCTGCTTTCTATAAATATATAAAACTAAATATTATGCAAGTGCGGGGGGATACGTCACGCATTCATGTGCTAGGCAGTTCTTTTACTTCATCCACATCAATTTTGTCCGGCACGTTTCTCGGAGATGCCTTGATCAAATTTATGAAACCTTGTAAGAATATCATATGCCATGTGAATTTGTGCTTTCAAGGGTTGATTTTTTCAAAATGGCCAAAATGCTAAAAAATTGAAAAACACAACAAATGATCATAGCAGGTTACTCGCCAAACAGAAATTGATGAAACTTGATAGGAACACCATCCACATCTAGTGGATGGAGATAAGCCAAAAAAATCTGAATCAGTTGGACAAACTTTGTCGCAGTTACCATGGAAACAAAAAAGGGGGTTTATGAAACTTTGTAGGAATATCCACAGTAGTGTGTGGCAGCTTTTGGGGGGTTGAAAAAATTGAAAATGGCTGCCATTGCCATGGTAACCAAGGTGCAAAAAATGTTAAATTCAAACCGTACAGAAGATCCTTTTGAAACTTGATACAAAAATAGATCATCACTCAAAGTTGTGCTCTTTGTTTTTAGTTTTCAAAATGGCCACCAATATAAAATTTTTTAAAAATTGTTAAAAATTCAAAAATGAAAAGATTTCAATGGAAATGGATATTTACAGGGAGTGAGACATGCTGCACCATATGGCGACCATTTTGGTTTGCTATGGTGGCCATTTTTAATAAAAAATGGCCGCCAAAATAAGAAATCCTCCTATTTGGGCAAAATTTGGTTTCCAAGTAGATCATGATATTGCGAATTGATAACCATCGTAGGTATGCTATGGCGACTATTTTTAATCCAAAATGGTCGCCAAAATACAAAAATCCTCTGATTTGGGCGAAATTTGGTTTCCAAGTAGATTATGATGTTGCAAATTGATATCCATCACTTGGAAGCCATATTATGATCATTATTATGATCCTTAGGATCATATCATATCTTGTTCTTATTATTATTCTTCTTCCTCTTTCTTTCTTCTGTCAAAAGTTTGTCCGACACATTTCTCGGCGACTACTGAACGGAAATCAATGAAACTTCACAAGAATGTTAAGAACTATGAGTAGATGAGCAGACTATTTTAGAAATTTTCAAAATGGCCACCGTTGCCATGGAAACGGCCAAAATGCTAAAAAATTGAAAAACACAGAAATGATCATAGCAGGTTACTCGCCAAACAGAAATTGATGAAACTTGTTAGGAACAACATCCACATCTAGTGGAACGAGATAAGCCAACAAATCGGAATCTGTTGGACAAACTTTTCCGCAGTTGCCATAGAAACAAAAAAGGGGGGATTAAAAACAATTTTGGATTCCTTTCATCAAACTTCATGAAACTTTGTAGGAATATCCATCGTAGTGTGTGGCAGCTTTCGGGGGTTGAAAAAATTCAAAATGGTGGCCGTTGCCATGGTAACCAAAGTGCAAAAAATGTTAAATTCAAACCATACAGCGGATCCTTTTGATACTTGACACAAAAATAGATCATCACTCAAAGTTTTGCTCTTTGTTTTTAAAATTTTCAAAATGGCCACCAATATAAAAATTAAAAAAATCGTTAAAAATTCAAAAATGAAAAGATTTCAATGGAAATGGATATTTACAGGGAGTGAGACATGCTGCACCATATGGCGACCATTTTGGTTTGCTATGGTGGCCATTTTGAACCAAAAATGGCCGCCAAAATACAAAAATCCTCTGATTTGGGCGAAATTTGGTTTCCAACATGATAGAGTCAAAAACTGGGCTCTAATTATTTCTTGCTATGTTCTCACACTATTCTTCATTCATACCACTAGTACTTGTATTGTTCGTTTGGGGGACATTTGTAACACTCTGCGTTACAGTAACCAATATTTATTATATTATTTTATATTATATTGTTATTATTATATTATTTTATATTACATTGTTATTATATTATTATTATTATTATTATTATTGGGGTTTGGTCTGAATATATATTTATGTATCTAGTTGTGAATAAAGGTTTGCAAATTTGAAATGGGACTCCTTTAGGTATATTTTCAGGGGCCTAAATAGTTTAGTATAGAATCCTATGGAGAATGTTTTTGGGGGCCGATTGGAATGAAACTACACAGGAATAACCCATGGGGTGTGCAGTTGTGCATTTAGAGTTTGAAATTTTCAAAATTGTGGCCGTTGCCATGGCAATAATGACAGTTTGAATTTTTTTTTTATCTGATTGTAATGAAATTTGAGATGTGCATTCAAAGTTGAAAATATTCAAAATGGCCACTTTTCCCATGTTAACCATGAAGTTCAAAAGAATTTTGAGATGTTTAGAAGTTCATCCAGGGTTTGGCATTTTCAGAATGGCCATTGCTACCATGTAATTTATTGAATTATAATTTCAAAACATTGAATATCCAGTCGGCAATGGGTTCTCACTAGCTGAGTTTTTTTTTATTTGAAGACGTGTAGTCAGTAGACTACTTGAACTTTAATTGCTTCCTTTTCTTTTCGTCTTTTTTTTTTTTTTAGCTAAATGTCAATCTTTTATCAACGTATAATATTCCACCTACTTTGTCAAATGTACGCTAATATCTAAAATATATATGGCTGCTAATAAGGATGCTACAGAACCAAGGGTTCCTATTGGTTAAGTTGAAGTCATCACTTCAAACTCATGTATAATTTATGGCACTAGTGGAACAGAAACTGTTTCCCTGTCTGGAGCAATTGAGTTAAGCCCTGTTTTTTATGTTGGCATTCGTGCTGCTCAAAGTTTAGTTTGTCCTTTTCTCCTTTTTAACTCACCTGACCCAAAGGATCATGTGAGCTATTGCCATCACTTTTCGTCCGTCGTCTGTCCGTCAACATTTCACATTTTAATCCTCTCCTCAGAAACTACTGGGCCAATTGCAACCAAACTTTGGTGGAATGGTCCTTGGATGGCCCCCTTCCAAAATTTTGTCCGGTGATCCAGACTTCAAACCAAGATGGCCACCAAGCTAAAAATAGAAAAAGGGGGGATGAAATTCAAATTGTCTATTGCTGCCCTAGTATATGTCAGAATGAGCTCAAATTTTAAGTGCAGCTACATGGCAATGAGTAGTTTAACATATATTACGGGTTTTTCAGCCGATTTATACCGATTATGCAAATTAGGTATATTTTGATAAAAGATCACATTTAAATCTTCTCCTCTGAAACCGCTGAACCAAATTAAACCAAACCTTGCAGGAATGGTCCCTTTCAAAATTGTGTCCAACAGTCCCACCCTCCATTCAAGATGGCTGCTGTTACTAAAAATTGAAATTTCTTCAATTGTCCATTCCTGCTTTAGTATAAGTCAAAATGAGCTCAAATTTTAACTGCAGCTACATTGCAAGGAGTAGTTTAACATATATTACGGGTTTTTCTGTGAAATTTTTCTTTCAGCCGATTTATACCTATTATGCAAATTAGGCATCTTTTGTACTCTTTGTCCTTTATTTCAAAAACTATAAGAGATAGATGTTAAATTTACTGCATACATGTTCAGTATGTTAAGATCTACCTACCCTGCAATTTTGAAGTAAATCTGATTACCCATCTTGGAGTTATTGTCCTTTTTCATCAAATTTTTAAAATTTTAATACTTTTCGTCTTATATTTCAAAAACTATAAGAGATAAAGGTTAAGTTTAAATTTCAAAAATATGCAGCCTGTCAAGATCCACCTACCCTGCAATTTTGAAGTAAATCCCATTACCCTTTTTGAAGTTATTGCCCTTTTTTCATCAAATTTTCAAAATTTTAATACTTTTCGTCTTATATTTCAAAAACTATAAGAGATAAAGGTTAAGTTTAAATCGCAAAAATATGCAGCATGTCTAGATCTACCTACCTTGCAATTTTGAAGTAATTCCCATTACCCATTTTGGAGTTTTTGGCCTTTTTTCGTAAAATTTTCAAAATTTTAATACTTTTCGTCCTTTATTTCAAAAATTATAAGAGATAGATGTTAAATTCGAACTGCATACATGTTCTGCATGTTAAGATCTACCTACCCTGCAATTTTGAAGTAAATTTGATTACCCATCATGGAGTTATTGCCCTTTTTTCATCAAATTTTTAAGATTTTAATACTTTTCGTCTTATATTTCAAAAACTATAAGAGATAAAGGTTAAGTTTAAATTGCAAAAATATGCAGTATGTCAAGATCTACCTAATCTGCAATTTTGAAGTAAATCCCATTACCCTTTTTGGAGTTATTGCCCTTTTTTCATCAAATTTTCAAAATTTTAATAATTTTCGTTCTTTATTTCAAAAACTATAAGAGATAGATGTTAAGTTTAAACTGCAAATATGTTCAGCATATCAAGACCTACCAACCCTGCAATTTTGAAGTAAATCTGATTACCCATGTTGGAGTTATTGCCCTTTTCATCAAATTTTCAAAATTGTAACACTTTTCATCCTTTATTTCAAAACCTATAAGAGATAGATGTTAAGTTGCCGCATGTCAAGATCTACCTACCCTGCAATTTTGAAGTAAATCCCATTTCCCATTTTTGAGTTATTGCCTTTTTTTCATCAAATTTTCAAAATTTTAATACTTTTCGTTTGGAGTTATTGCCCTTTATTCATCAAATTTTTAAATTTTAATACTTTTCGTCTTATATTTCAAAAACTATAAGAGATAGATGTTAAGTTTAAACTGCAAACATCTTCAGCATGTCAAGATCTACATACCCTGAAATGTTGAAGTAAATCTAATTACCCATCTGATTGGCTGAAATTTCGAAGATCTTCTTCTCCGATACTACATGGAGAATGGAATTGAAAATTGTCAAGAATGATCATTGCAAGCTGCTAACCAAGTGTTGTTACTTTTTGGACCGATTGAAAATCCAAGATGGCCCTTTTTTCATCAATTTTTTTTAAATTTTAATACTTTTTGTCTTATATTTCAAAAACTATAAGAGATAAAGGTTAAGTTTAAATTGCAAAAATATGCAGCATGTCAAGATCTACCTACCCTGCAAGTTTGAAGTAAATCCCATCACCCATTTTGGAGTTATTGCCCTTTTTAGCTCACCTGACCCGAAGGGTCATGTGAGCTATTGCCATCACTTGGCGTCCGTCGTCCGTCCGTAAACATTTCAATCTTCTTCTAGAGAACCACTGAAGCAAATGGGACCAAACGTAGCAGGAATGTTCATTTGCATGATCTAACCAAGTGTTGTTACTTTCGTTACGATCGGTTATCCAACATGGCTGCCAGGGGTCATAATAGCCTCTGATTGGCTGAAATTTTTAATG
>MJUT01016450.1:37938-63116 GCA_002080005.1 Gigantidas platifrons
ATTAGGTAAAAATACATGTGTTTTTCATTTGTCATTTGTCAATAACGCAAAAATGGATAAAGCAATTTCTATGAAATTTTCAGTGAATGAATTAGTATCGTGTATGTGTCTTCAAATGTACTTTTCATATCAGTGTGGACCTTTTTTTAAGAGAAACAGAAACTTTTGTAATGAGAAACCAAAAAATTACTTTAAAAAATGGTGAAAATACATTAAATTTTATCTCTAAATTAAAAATATTGGTTAAAAATGATCGAAAATTAATTTTTGAACTTGGTTGTATCAATAAATTAATAATGTACAATAATTTTTAGAATTACTTCTGTTGTAATTTTGTTGAGAAATATTGTTAGTGTTACAAAAATATAGATCAAAAGTCAGTAATAAAATGTTGCAAATTTTTTTTTCTTAATTTCTTTCACAAACCGATGATAAATTAGTAAACTTGGACTTATGTGGGTCCTTAAAATTCAATAGGACATCAATTTCCAATTACTTTAATTTTGGTCACCTATGTCACACTTTGGGGTCATTTTTTTTTAAACAGCCCAAATACAAAGTGTTTTTGTGAACCTGATGCCTTCACTAGATTTTTGCTACATTATATGGAAAAAAAAATTTGTATTACATGTATATACAGCAGCTTTGCTGAGCTTTTTGCGCCGCTTTCTGCAGGACTGTCTGGTTCACCCGCAGTTGAATATTCGCACTCCATTTAACTGGTTACTTCTAATCTGGTTCTGTGATACCGTTATGTGTAAAGATAACAAGATGTGACAGAAATACATTTAAAGCAAATCACTAACGGATCCGAATTTCCATATTTAGCGAACCAGTTCTATTTAGCCAGCTTTATTATGCATGTTTACTGAAATGTTTCCAATTCGTCAATTTCTGTGTTAGGGTGAGAATAATGGGGGTGAGCGTGAGAGTGTGATTTGATTCCTTGAAGCATGACTCTCACACTGAAAGCGTGAGACTTGGCAGATATGCCTATTACATGTTCGCCCTAATACACATTTTCCCTGGGTCCGTTTGCCCTAAAATTGGGCCTGTTCGCCCTGGTAATTAATATATATGTAGGATATTCAAAATAAATGAAGTATAAATGATATTTGATAGTTTATAGATAATAAATTGAGAAATCCTTATATGTTTACAACACGTTGTTTTACTCTCATACCAAGTTTAAATCGAAAGTGCATAATTACAGATCCAAAAACATCAACTAATGAAAATAAAAATATCAACGATATACAATAATTGTAATTTCTATTAAGCATTTCAAACAATATACCTAATAATTCCTTGAAAAGAATTAAATTAATTTCCAAAAGCTCATATTTGTTCTTTAAATACTATTCTATATCATTACTTCTTTATTTTAAATTAAAATATGCATTATGTTCATTAAAATGCTTTTAAACTCACCTGGCCAAAGGCAATGTGAGCTTTTGTCATGGGTAAGCGTCCGTCGTCCGTCCTTATGTCTATCCGTCAGCTTTTCATATTTAACTCTTCTCTGAAACCACTGAACAGATTTCAACCAAACTTGCCATAAATGTTCATTGGATGGTCCTCTACCAGATTGTGTTTTTGGCGTAGATCGGAAATTCAACATGGCTGCCAGGTCCAATAACGTGTTCTGATTGGTTGAAACCTTGAAAATCTTCTTGTCAGAAACCACTAAACCAATTGAATTGTGACTTTGAAGGAATGATCATTTGGTGGTCCTGTACTAAACTTGTGAATCGTTTGCCGATCGGAGATTCAAGATGGCCACCATGACTCAACTTAGTTTAACATTGGACCCTATGGGAATTTCACATTTTCATCTTTTTTTCTGAAACCACGCAACAGATTTGAACCAATCTTGGCAGAAATGTTCATTAGATGGTCATATACAAGATTTTTGTTTTTGGCGCTGATCGGAAATCCAACATGACTGCCAGGGCTCATAATGTGTTCTGATTGGTCGAAATTTTAAAAATCTTATTGTTAGAAACCACCAAGACAATTGAATTGTGACTTTACAGGAATGATCATTGGGTGATCCTGTACTAAACTTGTGAATCGTTTGCTGATCGGAAATTCAAGATGGCCACCATGACTCGACTTAGTTTAACATTGGACCCTATGGGAATTTCACATTTTCATCTTTTTTTTCTGAAACCACGAAACAGATTTGAACCAATCTTGGCAGAAATGTTCATTAGATGGTCATATACAAGATTTTTGTTCTTGGCGCTGATCGGAAATCCAACATGGCTGCCAGGGCCCATAATGTGTTCTGATTGGTCGAAATTTTAAAAATCTTCTTGTTAGAAACCACTAAGCCAATTGAATTGTGACTTTACAGGAATGATCATTGGGTGATCCTGTACTAAATTTGTGAATCATTTGCTGATCGGAAATTCAAGATGGCCACCATGAATACTTTTCATCCTTTATTTCCAAAACTATAAGAGGATAGATGTTAAGTTTAAACTGCAAACATGTTCAGTATGTCAAAATCTATCTACCCTGCAATTTTGAAGTAAATCTGATTACCCATCTTGGAGTTATTGCCCTTATTTCCATCAAATTTTTAAAATTTAATACTTTTCGTCTTATATTTCAAAAGCTATAAGAGATAGAGATTAAGTTTAATTGCAAAAATGTGCAGCATGGCATGATCTACCTACCCTGCAATTTTGAAGTAAATCCCATTACCCATTTTGGAGTTATTTCCCTTTTTAGCTCACCTGGCCAAAGGCCACGTGAGCTTTTGCCATCACTTGGTGTCCGTCGTACATCATAAACTTTTTCAAAAATCTTCTCCTCTGAAACTACCAGACCAATTGGAACCAAACTTTGTCTGAATCGTCACTATGGTATCTAGTTTCAAAATTGTGTCCGGTGAAGCCGTGCACCAATCAACATGGCCGCTGTTACTAAAAATAGAACATATGGTAAAATTGCGCGTTTTTGGTAATAACTCAAAAACCGTTAATAATATCAGAAATCTGACATGGGATAAAAATGATCAGCACGGCAAGATCTACCTACCCTGAAATTTTGAAGAAAATCGGATAACCCATCTTGCAGTTATTGCCCTTTTTTCATCAAATATTCAAAATTTTAATACTTTTCGTTCTTTATTACAAAAACTATAAGAGATAGATGATAAATTGAAACTGCAAAAATGTGCAGCATATCAAGATCTACCTACCCTGCAACTCTGAAGAAAATTTGAGTACCCATATTGGAGTTATTGCCCTTTTATTCATCAAATTTTCAAAATTTTAATACTTTTCAATTTTTATTTCAAAAACTATAAGAGATAGATGGAATAGCAAACATGTTCAGCGTGATAAGATCTACCAACCCTGCAATTTTGAAGAAAATCTGATTACCCATCTTGGAGTTATTGCCCTTTTTTCATCAAATTTTCAAAATTTTGATACTTTTCGCTCTTTATTTCAAAAACTATAAGAGATAGACGATAAGTTGAAACTGCATAAATGTGCAGCATGTCAAGATCTACATACCCTGCAATTGTGAAGAAAATCTAATTACCCATCTTGGAGTTATTGCCCTTTTTTCATCAAATTTTCAAAATTTTAATACTTTTCGTTCTGTATTTCAAAAACTATAAGAGATAGATGATAAGTTGAAACTGCAAAAATGTTCAGCATATCAAGCTCTACCTACCCTGCAACTCTGAAGAAAATTTGAGTACTCATCTTGGAGTTATTGCCCTTTTTTAGCTCACCTGACCGGAAGGGTCATGTGAGCTATTGCCATCACTTGGCGTCCGTCGTCCGTCCGTCCGTAAACATTTCAATCTTCTTCTAGAGAACCACTGAAGCAAATGGGACCAAACGTGGCAGGAATGTTCATTTGCATGGTCTAACCGAGTGTTCTTACTTTCGTTACGATCGGTTATCCAACATGGCTGCCAGGGGCTATAAAAGCCTCTGATTGGCTGAAATTTTTAATGATCTTCTTCTCCAATACTACATGGAGGATGGAATTGAAAATTGTCATGAATGATCATTGCAAGCTGCTAACCAAGTGTTGTTACTTTTTGGACCGATTGAAAATCCAAGATGGCCACCATTGGGGGACATAATTTAACATAGCGATCCTATGGGAAATATGTGAAACAAACTTCTTCTCAAGAACCACTGGATGGATTGGAACCATACTTGGCAGAAATGTTTCTGACAAGGTTCTGATCAATTGTTGTTATTTTTTGTTCCAATTGGTTATCCAATATGGCTGCTGGGGGCCATAATAGCCTCTGATTGGCTGAAATTTCAAAGATCTTCTTCTCCGATACTACATGGAAGACGGAATTGAAAATTGTCATGAATGATCATTGCAAGCTGCTAACCAAGTGTTGTTACTTTTTGGACCGATTGAAAATCCAAGATGGCCACTGTTACTAAAAACAGAAATTTCTTCAATTGTCCATTGCTGCTTTAGTATAAACCAAAATGAGCTCAAATTTTAACTGCAGCTACATGGCAAGGAGTAGTTTAACATATATTCCGGGTTTTTCTGTGCAAATTTTTCTTTCAGCCGATTTATACCGATTATGCAAATTAGGCATATTTTGATAAAAGATCACATTTAAATCTTCTCCTCTGAAACCGCTGAACCAAATTAAAGCAAATTTGGCTGGGATGGTCCTTCAATATGTGTCCGACAGCCCCGCCCTCCATTCAAAATAGCTGCTGTTACTAAAAATAAAAATTTCTTTAGTTGTCAATTTCTGCTTTATTACAAATCAAAATGAACTCAATTTTAACTGCAGCTACATGGCAATGAGTAGTTTAACATATATTCTGGGTTTTTCTGTGAGATTTTTTCAGCCAGATTATTCCGTTTAGGAATATTATGAGATAAAAATCACAGCAAAATCTTTTGCTCAGAAATTTGAGTTGAAATGATCTTTGGATGACCCACTTTCAAAATTATGTGTAACACCCCCCATTTCTATCAACTTTAGATGTCAAATTGAAAACCAGGTGAGCGATTACAGGCTCCTGGGAGCCTCTAGTTTCATCAAATTTTCAAAACTTTAATACTTTTCGTCCTTTATTTCAAAAACTATAAGAGATAGATGTTAAGTTTAAACTGCAAACATGTTCAGCATGGCAAGATCTACATACCCTGCAATTTTGAAGTAAATCCCAATACCCATTTTGGAGTTATTGCCCTTTTTTCATCAAATTTTTAAAATTTTAATACTTTTCGTCTTATATTTCAAAACCTATAAGAGATAGATATTAAGTTTAAATTGCAAAAATGTGCAGCATATCATGATCTACCTACCCTGCAATTTTGAAGTAAATCCCATTATCCATTTTGGAGTTATATCCCTTTTTTCATCAAATTTTCAAAATTTGAATACTTTTCATCCTTTATTTCAAAAACTATAAGAGATAGATGTTAAGTTTAAACTGCAAAAATGTTCATGTCAAGATCTACAAAAAAGTTCCACAGTTGAAAATGTCCAACAACAGTGTGAAGAGTAATTCCTCTTGTTTATTTCAAAAACTATAAGAGAGAGATGTTAAGTTTAAACAGCAAACATGTGCAGCATGTCAAGATTTACATAGCCTGCAATTTTAAAGTAAATCTGATTACTCATCTCAGTGTGAGAAATTAGCGTTAGACCGATAGACCGAGCCTACTTAAAATTCAATCGGTCTACGTTGTTACCTATTCTATGTAAAATTTTGTAAAGTTGAAATTTTTATTTTAATAAACTATGAATAAAATGCTGCAAAGTAACATCGGCAAATGTTTTTAGTAATTCAATCCTCGTTGTTCGGTTCTGATTATTGACCTCATCATTAGCCTGTAGAGGGGATTCAACTATTGGTCAATAGCCTGTAGAGGGGGGTTCAACTATTGATCAATTGCTCGATACCCAAATATCAATAAAACTGGTTCCTAAATCTTTATCTGTCATTCGTTAGAAACATCATGCGGAACCAGTATTAACACACGTGTTAGCGATAATGGATGGCATTCTGAAATATTATGACGGGGCAAAACCTGGGAAACGAAATAAACCTGATGCTACTCAAAATGAATCCGCTAACAAAAGGAAAGAGTATGAATTAAAAAGAACACAGGCGTTTATGCAGCACCTCCGCATACTAAACATCAATTGCAGGAGTATCAGAGACAAGAAATCAGAGTTTGAGGCAGTAGTCAAATATACTAAGCCAGATATAATCTGCGGAACGGAATCATGGCTAAAAGGAGTAAAACCAGGAAAAAATCCAACTAATGATGCAATAAAATCTAGTGAAATATTCCCCAGTGATTACCACCATTACCGGAACGATAGAGGCACCCTAGGTGGAGGAGTATTTATCCTAGTCCACAAAAGCTTAATATCAATAGAACAACCAGAACTAGTCACAGACTGTGAGATAGTATGGGTGAAAATAAAGCTTCAAAAATACAGAGACCTCTATATTGGATGCTTCTACATGCCCCATAGAAACCCCAAGGACACTCAAGAGCTAGACAAATCGATTAAAAAATTGAATGAAAAAAACAGCAAAAATCTAATCTTAGCTGGCGATTTCAACTGCCCAGATATAAATTGGAACACACTATCAGTAGATCCAGAAAGTGATAACAGAGACATCCAGCAATCAATAGTAAACATCTCACTAACATCAGAGCTTACTCAAGTGCACGACTAACCAACTAGAGGGAATAATATACTTGATCTTATATTCACAACAAACCCTTCGCTAATAAAATCATCAATTAGCATACCTGGTATATCTGACCACGATATAGTAGCCACTGACATAGAAACAAAACCACATTACCAGAAATCCAATCCAAGAAAATGTTACATCTACCCAAAGGCAAACTGGAAAGACCTCAACAATGACCTTGAAAAACTGTCCTCGGAAATAGAAACAATGTACGACACAGGCAGCGACACACAAACGCTATGGGATACATTTAGATCAAAATTAAAAAAACTTTTGAACTACCACATACCATCAAATATGGTGAAATCTAACAACAGTACACCATGGATTAATCACAAAGTCAAACGATCCCTTAAACGCAAACATAGATTATATAGACAAGCCAAGAAAACAAACAACTGGAGCAACTACAAACATTACCAAAAGGAATGTAGAAAAAACATCAGGAGAGCAGAATGGCAATACATCAATAAAAATATAATGGAAGGCCTACAGAACAACAACTCAAAACCATTCTGGAAGTACATCAAATCCAAAAAACAAGATTCCATAGGAGTAGCACCGCTAAAAGATCAAGGCAAATTATTTAACGATGCAAAAGATAAAGCCGAAATCCTTGTTAAACAATTCCAGTCCGTATTCACCACCGTAAAAAGTACCATCTTACCAACAACAAACAAATTCATCAAAAACAACATATCAAACATTACTGTCAACAGCGCCGGACTAGAAAAACTCCTAAAAGGCATAAATCCATCAAAAGCCTCTGGCCCAGACGAAATCCCGAATCGAATACTCAAAGAATGTGCAGTGCAAATAGCTCCCGGCTTAGCAAAAATATTTCAAAAATCACTGGACACAGGAGAACTACCAGACGATTGGCTAAATGCAAACATTTCATGTGTCTTCAAAAAAGGTGACAAACATGCAGCAGAGAACTACCGACCAGTTTCGTTAACATCTGTTCCCTGCAAGATACTCGAACACATCATATGCAAACACCTACTAAATCACCTAGACCATCATAACGTTCTAACATCTCTAAATCACGGATTCAGGTCAGGCTATTCCTGTGAAACCCAACTCCTTGTAACAATGCACGACTTTATGAGATCCTACGACAAAGGAAAGCAAGTAGATGTTGCCATCCTAGATTTCTCCAAAGCGTTCGACACCGTACCGCATGACAAATTACTACATAAACTAAACCAGTATGGAGTAAGAGGCCCTATACATAGCTGGCTAACATCGTTCCTTACCAAAAGAAAAATGCGAGTAGTACTCGAAGGGGAAAAATCTAGTGAAGTCACTGTTGATTCTGGAGTCCCCCAAGGCACAGTATTGGGACCATTACTATTTTTATGTCATGTAAATGACCTACCGGATGCTGTCAAATCACAAGTCCGTCTGTTTGCAGATGACTGCCTGCTATACCGTCAAATCAACTCACAGCAAGACCACAACATCCTTCAACAAGACTTAAAAGATTTAGAGACCTGGGCAGAAAACTGGGGAATGAGGTTTAATGCGAAAAAATGTTACATCTTGAGCATAAAACAAAAAAGCAGAAAATTCTATTCCTTAAATGGCCACATATTAGAACAAGTCCAAAACAACCCATACTTGGGACTTCAAATTTCAGAAGACATGAAGTGGTCAACACACATCAACAATACTGCAAAAAAGGCCAGTTCAACCCTGGGCTTCCTAAGAAGAAACTTGAAATACAGTCCCAAAAACTGCAAAAAGACCGCATATATCACCTTAGTAAGGTCAGTAATGGACTATGGAAGTATAATTTGGGACCCATATCTCAAAACAGACATTGATAGGCTAGAGCGCATACAACATCAAGCAGCCAGGTTCATCACAAGTGACTACAAAACAAGAGAACCAGGCTGTATAACCAAAATGCTCATAGACCTTGAACTACCAACACTAGAAAAAAGAAGAACAGCCCAACGACTAATATTTATGTTCAAAGTGGTTGAGGGCCTGGTACCGGCAATTTCTCCCTCTGATTTTGTAACCAAAACCAGACCAAAAAGATTAATAAAAACTAGAAATATCCTGACTGTATATCACAAAATATAGTAGAAAATAGTGTCATCAGAAACACTAAGGGACTAGTATACCAAAGAGCGAACACTGAACCATACAAAAACTCTTTCTTCATAAAGACAGTATTAGACTGGAACCATCTTGACGACAACACAGTAAACCAGTCCAGTTTGGAGAGCTTCAAAACTGCTCTTCAACATTCTTATTAAGTCGCATAGCGCACCCCACTCCGTCGAAGTAAAATCCAGAAGTGGATCCATCGACGTACTTCATACAGATACAGATACAGATACTTTAGTATGACCGAACACTTCCAATTACGTGGAGCATAAAAACTGAAATATATCACTGAACACAGAAATATGTTGAATTCCACCCACCCAGAGGATCAATGATTGCATATGTTTTATTGAATTTGTTTTGAGATGCATACATATTGAAGATGGCAATAGATTCATGTTGTCAGCTGAAATTAATAAGGGATGAAAACTGGAAGTTGACATTGATGATGTAAAATTCGGAACGGGATCGGACAGATAGATATCATACGGATTGTTGGCTACATCAGCCTTACCTTTTTTGATAACAACATACAGAAGAACATTTAATTAAAAAATATTTGCATTAAAATTTATTGATACTAGTAACCAAAGCTAAAGTGAATAACTTGTCAATTTGTATTTCAATTGCAAATGTAAATTTTGGTGTATATTTATTTTCCATTGATGTTCTAAAATTTTCCAAAAAGATGTGTATTGGATACTTTAAATACAGTTAATTTTTTTACCATACTGCAGAATATATTTTCAAATTTATAATCTTATGAAATAAAAATTATTTGCTACCTTTTACTCGTTTACAAATAAAAATACAACATCTGTATGTAGGATTAAATAGTGTCCACCGTGAAATATTGTCCTCTGTTATAATTGTTTTCTATGATAAAGTCTGAGGACGGAATAAAGCGCAGAGGTGACTTCTTTTGGTCTGATGGGGATTTTGCATTTGAAAAAGATACAATCGGACACAATTTCACAGGACACTATTATGTCTTACATACATGTATACACATAGAGCATGCAGTAAAAGGAATAAGTAAACACAGATGTTTACATATTTTTAGTTATATTCACTGGAAACTATGCACTACTGGATATGTATGGCGACTGACATTAGTTTGCTCGGTGAACAATCACACAAAGACACCCTGTCTAATTCGACTATGTACTAAATTGCCATCAGACATCATTAAAGAAATATTTTTATAATATAGATATAATATCAATTTTTATTATTCAGTCCGGTAAATTTGGCTTTGGTACATTGAGTGACACAGGCTTAGTTAAAACCATAAACCAGGTCTATGTTAATCTTGATGGGTCTATGCTAATCTTGTTTTTCATAGACCCATTGTCTATGAAACTGATGGTTTTAGTTTCTCACACTGCCATCTTGAAGTTATTGCCCTTTTTTCATCAAATTTTAAAAATGTTAATACTTTTCATCCTTTATTTCAGCATGTCAAGATCTACCTAGCCTGCAATTTTAAAGTAAATCTGATTACCCATCTTGAAGTTACTGCCCTTTTTTCATCAAAGTTTAAAAATGTTAATACTTTTCATCCTTTATTTTAAAAAACTAAGAGATAGATGTTAAGTGTAAACTGAAAACATGTTCAGCTTGTCAAGATCTACATGCCCTGCAATTTTGAAGTAAATCTTATTACCCGTCTAGGAGTTATTGCCCTTTTTTCATCATTTTTTAGCTCACCTGGCTCAAAGCCATTATCTTTTATGCATAAATATAGAAAACAGTTAAGGTAATGATTATCTCCCTTTGAAATTTGCTTCAGTATCATTATATTGCCAGGTGAGCGATACAGGCTCAGTGGGCTGAGCCTCTAGTTTGTTATTTACAAAGCCAGGTGCGAACCCACACCATATTGGTGATAGGCTTGTATGAGTTGTTAGGTAATCCAACTACCTAACTCACTGAGCCACCCAGGCCCTCCTTATGAATGAAGGTTATTCCAGAAACATGAACTAAAGAAGATAGCTAGATTTTTATGCCCCCTCGACTATTGGTCGGGGGGCATATTATTTTACCTCTGTCCGTCCTTCTGTTCGTCACACTATTGTATGCATAGTTTGTCCCGCTAACTCCTCCTACAGTTTTGGAGCTACAGCTTTAATATTTTGTAGGATGTTTATACACATAATGGAGGTGTGCATGTGCACAGGATTTTGATTTTCATCAAATATTCTCAAAATGACAGGTAGTTGGACTTTTCATTTATGCCCCCATATAGGATATATGGTTTGTCCGCCTAACTCCTCCTACAGTTTTTGAGCTAGACCTTTTTTATTTTGTAGACAGTTAGTACTTACACTGAAGGTGTGTATATAATATGGATTTTGACTTTCAACAATTTTTTACAAAATTATGGATGCATGAACTTGAACAAATTTTGCTAAATCCATATAGGATATATGGTTTGTCTGTCTAACTCCTACAGTTTTTGAGCTAGACCTTTTATATTTTGTAGACAGTTAATACCTACACTGAAGGTGTGCATATTTTATGGATTTTGACTTTCAACAATTTTTTACAAAATTATGGATGCATGAACTTGGACAGATTTTGCTAAATCCATATAGGATATATGGTTTGTCTGGCTAACTCCTCCTACAGTTTTTGAGCTGGACCTTTTATATTTTGTAGACAGTTAGTACTAACACTGAAGGTGTGCATATTATATGGATTTTTATTTTCAACAATTTTTTACAAAATTATGCTTATATGAACTTAGCCACTGAAACCTGTTAACGTGTAAACAATGCTCATTATACTTGCGGGTCACTCCGGGTACTCCAGCTTCCTCCGCCACTAAAACTGACCGCCATGATATGGCTGAAATACCCCATTCAATCAATCAATCAATCAATCAATCGAACATCACATTGTTAGGTACAGATTCATTTATTTCAGTCATTTCTGCTTGATGCTGAATAAGCAAAACATTGGTTTACCCTTTTGCAATTATAACCGTGGGGGCATTGTATGTGTCTTGCAGACACAAACCCCTTTTAAAGTCTATACATAAGTTTTCTACATCATACCCAATGAATAATATACCATTCATTCAAATTAAGTTATATTGAAAATCCATTTTGGCTCTTCAAGACGTTTTCTTTGCATTATAACCCTACACATTCCTCAGAGCCAAGCCAAAAGTTAAGGTAGTAAATTGGAATTGGGGTGAGAGGGGGGGGGAGGGGGTTGAGGTGGATAAGGTTGAGACAGGGGCATTCAATTTTCTAGTTTATTACAATAACAATCAATTATATATCTTTACTTTTTTTCAGTTATTTCCTGTGATACTAACATACATATACCTAACGCTATACTATCTGACAGATGTATTGGGCAAGCTACCGCAAAGTGTGACTTTATTTGTGCCAATGGATATGAAAAGACAGTTGACATTTTGGAATGTAATAAAAATGGAAGCTGGGATCATCCAATAAACATAGTGTGCGAAAGTAAGAATAATGTTTACATAAAAAAAGCCAAAAAAAAAACAAGTATTTATACTATAACTAATTGACAAGTTTCAATTTCAAAAATATGTCACGAATGACCAAATAACGCAGTAACTCACGAATGAGCGCAGCGCATGAGTGAGTTACAACGTTTTTTGGTCATGATTGACATATTTTTGATAATGAAACTCATCAATTAGTTATAGTATTTATTATATAGATAAACAAATGTTTTAAAATCAAATTTAATGTAAAATGAGGTTAATTGCACTATATTACATGTGTAGCATAGGGATATACTATAATGCGTATCGCTTCAAAAAACATGGCACCATCCACGACAATAAAATATTTAAAATGCTTACCTTGAAATATTATTTTAGTTAAATTTGATCAAAATTGAAGCGTACACACACCCAAATAACGTCTAATCTTTACGTTTCAAACTGGAAGTCTTCGTATAACGTCAACAAAAAAAAGGGGCACAATATAGCGAGAGTGAAATGAAAAACGATAATGTCACTGTGAGTTTTTATTTTACTATGAACATTCATTCAGTAATTCACAGCTATCTATATGATAATACATTTTATTCTGCTGTTGTTCTGTTTGAGCAATCACATTTTGGTTTTATTCCTCCCAAAGGTTTTATAAAATATGCCACTAGTAGAGTATGAACTGCCTACCCTTCCAGAGCACCTGAGTTCACCCCCAGTTTTTATTGGTGTTTTTGTTACTCAATCATCAGTTTTCTGTGCATTGTTTTGTAGATCGTTGTTTGTCCTGTTGAACTTTTTCTTTTTACCATTGTGTTGTCTGTCCTTCGATTTACGAATTCTGATCACCACTTTGGTATCTTCAAACTCTTCTTAATTGACTTTGCACACTTTTGTCTCTGAATGTACCTGATGGAGGTTATTCTATTCCTTACGCTTGCCAATGTATTACAATGAAATTAGAGAGGACATTATGACAGGGGGTTAATGGTTATGGTGCAACATTCAACAATATTTCAGTTACATTGTGGCGGCCAGTTTTATTGGTGAAGGAAATTGGAGTACACGGAGAAAACCACCGACCTGTCGCAAATCACTGACAAACTTTATCACATAATGTTGTATGGAGTACACCTCGCCATGAACGAGATTCAGATTCACAACGTTAGTGGTGATGTGCATTGATTGCACAGGTAGTTGTAAATCCAACTACCATATGAAGAGTTTGAAGATACAAAATGTACATGTACCAAAGGGGTAATCAGAAAACAGTTTTTGTTAATTATTAATTATTTCCAATAAATTGAGCTTTAATGTTTTTTTTTTAAAACTTCGTACATGGGCTGCACATTCCTGTAAGACCTCCAATTGAAATAGGATTTTTAAATATTTTTCTCATACACATGTATATAACTGCAGTATTGATATTAGAATATTCAAAAATTTATTTTACTAGCTTAACGCGTTAGATTTGGACTCAGTCTTGCAAAATATCCATCAATTTGATTATAATAGTCTTTTTGTCAGCCAAAATTCCTTAACCAGTTGAACACTAACGACAGACGCCAAGGATGCGAAGTTTGATTTGCATTACAAAAAAGATTCAAGTTTGAGTGAAAGGTCATTTATTCTAACCCTAAAATAATACAATTACATGAACAAATATTACATAATAATGCATAACCATTTGAATAAATGACAATACAAGATGCAAAGGTGGGAGCTAAAAGTACCCAACATACATGTAAGAAGCTAGAAACAAAAAATACCATATGAAAACATACATAAATGAAATAAATTGTAAGTACATGTATATATAGTTAAACAATTATAAAATAGACAATCAAACTTATTTTGCCATAACAGAATACAATATAGCCAATCAATTGAAAAGATAAAATTTCCATTGAAGGGTGGTATGTGGGAGAGTTTTTCCCGGATAAGCAATAAAAGTCTCACAAAATTTTTTTCATGAACTTTCTGGTCAGGAGTTTAATGGCCGACTGATAACGTGGGTTAGTTCTTGCTGTAACCCAATAACCCCTGTTAGCATTAATCGAGTGACCAATCAGAAGGATGCATGTGCATGATCACGCATGCAACATGCATGTACCACATAGATAATTTAATTAATGAATACTGTCCATTCTTGAACCAATATAAATAATACTAATCATGCTGGAAATTTGCAGACAAAAAATGTTTTATCTTACAATAAATGTTCTTTTTGTTAGCCAAAATTCCTTAACCAGTTGAACACTAACAACAGATGCCAAGGATGCGAAGTTTGATTTGCATTACAAAAAAGACTCGAATTTGAGTGAAAGGTCATTTATTCTAACCCTAAAATAATACAATTACATGAACGAATATTACATAATAATGCATAACCATTTGAATAAATGACAATACAAGATGCAAAGGTGGGAGCTAAAAGTGCCACAAATCCCTAAAAGGGATCCCCCACCCGAAGTATCCTGGGCGGAAGAGGAACTTCAACAAAAGAAATATGGGAAGAGAAGATAACGATTATCATTACATAGGTAACCACTACCAGAGCAAGCCATGTTGACCTCTGGTGGTGAAAAGACAAACAAGAAAACAAAAATTATAACATAAAAGAAAAAACAACATATATTTACTAATAAGTAGAACAAGCCATGTTGACCTCTACTGTACTCTTACTGAAATCAAAAATTGTACAATCTTATATTACAATAAATGTTCTTTTTGTAGACTTATAGTTATTTTTGTTATATTTTAACATATTTTTGATGTTGTTGTGCTGCATTTTAGACGTTTATTTATCATTTTTGTTTGTTTGCATAGAATCGTTCACATTGTTTCCGATCCGATATCCCATAAGTTCATACGTTGGCTACTTTTTCAGACGTTTTTATATATATATATATATATATATATATGAGTAGCACGGCGGGTGTCTGATAAGAAGCAGGAACTGCATACCATTCGCAAGCACATGGGTTCACCGACGGTTTTGATGGTCCATCTTTTTAGTTGTCTGTGCTATGTTGTGTTGTTGTTTTTTCTTCGTCCTGTGTGTGGGGTGGGGGTGTAATTTTTATGGACTCGAACCTCTACTCTTAGTGAAAAGATGAGGTCACTCAAGTTCATATAATTGATATAACTCTCATTATATGATGCATTTTTGGCAATTGTGTAATTTATATTCATTTAACGCTTTAAAAATGGCTGGTAATAACTTGTGCCACGTGTTATAATTTCATTGTCATATTTCAATATTGCTGACTTGTGTGAAGGAGTGCTTTCTTTTCTTCCAAACCGCATCGGTGGTGTAATGGTTAACGTGCTCGCCTCGAGTACTGTAGATGTGGTTTTGAGTCCTGATCGGGTCAATCCAAAGACTATAAAATTGGTATTTTTTGCTTCTCCACTAATTACACAGTATTAAAAAGAGAAAGAGCAAAGACTGGTTGGCTCGGAATCAGAGTAATGTGTCCAAGTGAAACGACATGTCTGTCCGCGGACTGTTGTTTCAGTGAGCTAGCACTATAAAAATCCAACTCAGCATGTTGGTCTGGTACAAAGCGGACCTCATCATCATTTCATTGAAAATTGACTATAAATTAATATATGAGAACAATAGTCGTTTTGAATATTGATAATTGTTCTCAAGAGTGTTCATGTTTTTACTATAATGTCCTCAGCGGCGTAGATGTGGACTGGACAGTGGGGATGTTTTAGGAGTGTACAGGTCTGGGGGCGAGGGATTTGGTGGTGCACAGGAATAGCAAGTGGGGGCAAGTTTCCAAAACTGTCACACAAAAAAAAAGACAAAAAGGTGCTTTGGATTCAAAGCATAACCTTATACACATGTCTAGCTGGATATTTTTGCTTCCATGATATAAATTCAGCCTTTTTCTTGAATTTTTGCCAAACAAAAAAGAGGGGGGACAAAAAAACATTTCCCTCACTCGGTTCCTACATCCCTGGTTGTATAGTTGGATATTGTCGTTTGGTATTATACATTACAGTCAGACTTTGTTATCTCAAACCTAGGTTAAATCAAAGAAATATATGATCATTTTGTATATATGTATTTTTTAATTAATTTCAGAACAAAATCAGGACAAGGGAATATCCAATGGAGCTGTGGCTGGTATAATCATTGCCGTCATTTTATTAACTATTGTTATTGTTTTAGGAATTGTGTACTTTGTTTGGTGGTAAGTTGATTATTTGCTATGCAATAATAGGAAGCATGTTTTCGAGTAGATAGTAATGGGGGGTTATGGTGTTTAATACCACTTTCAATATTTCAGTTATATCGTGCCGGTTAGTATTATTTATGGAGGAAACCAGAGTACCCGGAGAAAAAAAACGACCTGCCGCAAGTCACTGACAAACTTGTTCTCTTAAAGTTGTATCAAGTACACCTCGCCATGAGCGGGATTCCAACTCACAACTTTAGTGGTGATAGGCTTTGATTGCATAGGTAATTAAAAATGCAACTATCATATGTAAGGAATATTTATAGGTGGCTTGTATTTATTATATAATGGTAATGAGGAGAAAATACCAACTCATATTAGTAGTAAATATAGCGAATAACATGTAGTAATGTTTTACCTTTATTTCGAAGTATACTATATCATTACTCTAATCTAAATGTCAAATTTAATAGTCTCTTATTTTCTTTTACAATTAACTGCATCGATGGTGTAATGTGTAGAGTGCTCGCCTCGAGTGTGGTAGATCGTGGATTCAAATCCTAGTCTGGTCAAACCAAAGACTATAAAATTGGTATTTGTTGCTTCTCCGCTAAGCACGCACCATTGAAGAGAAAGAGCAAAGCCTGGTTGGCTCAGAATCAGGATAATGTATCCGAGTGGGGTGACATGTCTATCCATGGACTGATCTTTCAGTGAGCTAGCATTATAAAATCTAACTAATACAAATCGGACATTATCATCGTCTCATTGAAAATTAACTTGTTCTCGCCATGATATAGTTGGTGCTAAGCAACAATCAATCACTCACTCATTTGCATTCATAACATTTCTTAATACTTCTTTTTCTTTTCAGGAGAAAGAAACCTCAAGGAACATTCTTTTCTAACAATACTAATCTAAAATTCAATCGTTTTGACGATACAAATGTACCAGCCGACTCAGGGGTATCAGGATTTTCCAATGCCACTGCTAGCCAACCAGAATATGGTAATTTTAGCAATTTAAGTAATGACGGATATATTTCAACAGAAATAGCAACTCCATATGATGCAGCCAACCCAACCAGAACCCACCAACGACCAATGGTTTAAGTTCAAAAAGTGAAGCATAATATGAAATTATACGTACATAGTTATCAATTGATCAATATGTAACAGTCAACGTTAAATATAAAAAATATCCAACTTATGAATATCAACAAGATATCAAATGACGTCAATGAACAATGAGACTCTCTATATACATGAAGTGTACACTGTTATGGTTGTTATATTTGTGATAAGACACAATCTTGATTTAGATTAGATGTCTGTTGTACCTCTTGTTTTCTTTGGTGATGCCCTAACATCTAACAACATCCCGTTTTGGGGTCATGTCAAGTAACCTTTCATTCATCTTTGATCGATCAATCATATGCAAGACAGTTAAATATATTGACCAATCGGACAACAGCTCTTGGCGTGTAATCATTTTTTTTGGGTACCAAAATCATTCAGTATGATCATCGTTGATTGTTCATTGGAAAATATGAACCCTGACCTGATCCTAAGAAAGTGTCGTTAGATGTTTGTGTATCGCCAAAGAAATTAAAAATTGATAGAACAAACACCTAATTAAGATTATATTGTGATAAACATGTCATATTAGGCACAAGTGGGTTCATTATAAGATTTCACCAACTGCGCAATGGTCGTACAGTCATTACCTTAATTTTTTCACCTATATATATTTATTCAAACAAATTCTTTCATGATTTTCACTTGTCCGAATCCAGTTTGACTTATCCCGGGCTTCGAACAAATGGGTTGACGCAAAGACTGATCGCATATATAAGTCATTGATATATTAATAAATGATGTGTATAGATATATAGTATACATATCTTACCTTTGAATATGTAATTTTTTTGCATGAGGCTTAGGAACAAGTAGAAATGCTCACTTGCTTCGTGTGCCGAGGACAAGTAAATTTCATATTCAGAGACAAAGTATGTAATATTTTGTTTATCCAGTAGCATGACATTTTTTTTAATTGACAGAGAACGTTATAAATGAACATCAAAACAGTAACTTCAAAAAAATAAAATTGCATTTCTGATCTTATGTGATAGCTATTACATATCTAATGTACATGTTTATAATATCTCAATTCACAATTCATCAACAATAATATTTTTATACATTTTAATAATTAATAAATAGTCATAAATAGTAGGAAAATCTTGCAATGACAGACTTATCCATGTCCAAAATAATTTGTATATCTCGTGCCATACTGAACGAACCGACATATATTATTTTTTGTTTTAGAGTTATCTCCCTTTCATCAATAAATTGATATAGGGCAATAACTAAAGAAAGTTTTCATAAGTTACTAATACATGTATTATTGAACACCTCGAGTATTAACGAACATGTAACTAAATATATGTATATCATATCCAAGTTTTTTATATTTAGTGGTGTTAATTATGATTTCAAAAATTTAGGTGAATCGAAATAAAGTGGTCACATGACTCAGAGATGAACAACTATGAGACAGTTGTTATCGGTCATTGAAAATTTACATTAGATACACTGACAAGTCTTCTTTTGCGTTGCTGGTAGATTTTATTACTCTCTCCGTAAGAGAAAGGTAACGGTCTGGAACAAACAGACGATCAAAATGTATTCTACCAACATTGTGTTTGTCACGTGGTCGGAACAATATAATCATGTCACGTAGGACAGACATATTTGGCATGTACTTAAACTTAAAAACGAAAAGATCTAATCACGGATATGATATATTGGACAACTTTCAAAAAATGAAATTAATACAGAAATATGTAAATAGCGTCATATAAAAAATATTTACATAAAATACAGTCAAACCAATGGAACAATGAAATATGGTCACATAATACAGGTTTAATGGATATGAAATACACTCTGAAGGGAAATAAAATGAAGGTAACATAATACAAGTTATTGCTTAATAGAGGTGGTCACTAAAGCAGATTTGACTACTTTTATTATAAGTGATACTTGTACAATATAATGTAGATAACCGTTCATGGGTGTATCTTCTCACGGTAACACAAATAGCCACGAAAGTAGAGGGTTATCTCCCTTCAGGAAGGGAAATTAGATTTTTAAGGCTTTCATGTTGTATTATATTTAGTTACCAATGTGCTTTCACGAACTTAGAGTAAATTCATTAAAATTTCTGAAATATTAAACGCCATAACACCATATATAACCCTAATACCTTAAAATGTCAATGCAACAATAAAATACATTCCAGTTACACATATGTATGATGAACGACTACTTTATTTTGATAGATATGAAATACATTTTAATGCATTCCATATTGGGATAGATAAACCTTTATTATGCAATGTAGCCATCAGTTCTTTAGTACTTTGATATTTTTATTTATATATAAAGATGGAAATCCATTATATTTTACTCAAGAGTTGGTTTTTTTTGTGTGTACAATATTAGCATATTTTATACCCGGAAGTCAGATTTTGTAATAATCAGCACATATGACCCATAACCTTTCATTTCGTTACCATGCGGCTATGACAACAAAAGGGTTATGGTTAGGGATCCGCTAAAGTAGAAGTACTCCCTTTTTTCTGTATTACTTTGGAAATATATTCTCACAGATTATATATTATAACTGACATATAACTCTCCATATTGTGTTTGTTTATTTTTAAGATTAATATTGCTTGTTTGTTATTTTAATTTGTCCATTGAAAAGGGATGGTCCCTTTTCAGTGTTTTGCAATGGGTCATATGATCTTTAAATAAATGGTTTTTAATCTCATTCTGAGTTATTTCTCATTGAATTGTTAGATCTGGTTCTTTGTCCTTATTTACATAGTACATAATATATACTGACATAGCAATACAATAAGTAACCAGTCATATTTTTTTTCTTCAAAATCTCAACAATATCATTATTAGCAGCAAGACCATCTAAATGAAGCATGAAGTAAAAATAATGATATTCCGAGAAAAATACAATTCGAACACTCCTATTTGTATGTACACGTAGTCATGAATTTTAATTAAAAATTGTAATTTTTTTTTTAAATATCGCAGACTTGTTATCTGTAGGTGTGTGGTATCGTGATATAAGGTATGCCTTGTCGAATAAACAGGCTTGGGATTACAAGTTCTTATTTTCTGTATATGGACTAGCTATCATATACATCCGTGAACTTAGTAGAAATAAAGTGGGATTTAAGCTACATGTATAAACCATTTCCTTATTGTGTTATCACACATGTTAATGTAGTTGTCTAAGGGGCCGTTATTTTTCTGCACGATTATTTATATGCCTAGTTTCTGGTAGAAATATGTGGCCAGTTAAAAGTCTGCATTAGTCTTCTGATGTGACTGTTTTTCTAAGCATTTCATTTAATTTAGTATTACGAAAGAGGAGATTAAGGAGTACTTTACTCTACCTCATGTTAAGTAACTTATACAGTACGAGGTAATATCAAGTATGATGGTGGAAATCTTGTTACGGCATGCAACATTTAGCGAGGGGTATAATGAATTAAACCCGTCCGCCATTGACTAATTCCTCCATCCGTTCATATAATAAGTTGTTGCCACTATACAACCCTATTAATAATAATAATAACGTTATTTTAAATTTCTAAAAATAAATATATCTGATAAATCATGTCAGTTCCGACACACCAACCATTGGGACCATTGTATTACAAATACCAAAGCCCATCGTGCATAAATTATGATAATTTAGTTATAAAACGTAGATATAAAATTTAGTGCGAAAGCGTTAGAGTAGTTTCTTATCATTTCAATAGAAAACTATTATGCAGAGGGTAAAAGGCCAAAAGATGGCATGGTGCTAATATATGATTTGTTTTAGAAATAGAATGATATTTTGGTTTTATTTCAGCCCATTTTAAATATTATAAAATAATGCAACAGTTTCGACACCTACATTCGATTGTTGTGCCACTTTCAATTTTGAAGAATTATGAGCATATAGCGCCTATTCTCACGTAATTGTACATGTTTCATTCTGGTATCCAGTTTTTGTCTTTCCCTTTAATAATCAAACTTGTTCTCTGCTTCGCAGGTTTTACATATTTATTTTGACACAATGATAATATCAAATACGTAGAAGAGTTTTTACTCCCATGTAAGAAAGCACTTGCATGACCACATCATCTCACTAAAAGGGGAAGTTTGTGTCAACAAAACTAGTTTAACTGTGTATTGAAGTTTCTGTACCAAGCCAGGAATGTGACTGATCATATCATATATTTGTGCGTTAGGGTATCGATTTTACTTCACTCTTTCTACGATTTTTTCATTAGGAATTTGGAACTGTTCCGACAGTGTGGTATTATTTGTTTTTTATTTTATTGTTAAGGATATGTGCCACTGCAAATTAATATTATCATGCTTGAATGTATATTAATATTCGGAATACCCATGTTTATTTATAGCAACATTGCAAATCAGAATTGAGGTTTATATTGCAAACCTATTGTAATTTTTGTATGTCTATTAAATATATTTTTCTAAGGAAAATTGCTTTTGCTTTATTTGGCACATATAGGGGGTTTATGGTGTTTAACATCACTTTCAACACTATTTCAGTTATGTCGTGGCGGTCCATTTTATTGGTGGAGGTAACCGGAGAAAACCACCGACCTGTCGCAAGTCACTGACAAGCTATCACATAATGTTGTATCTAGTGCCCCTCGCCATAAACAGTTCGAACTTACAACTTTAGTGGTGATATTTGGCACCTATAATGTTGATGATAGACATATACTTATGATTAGTCAATAAATAAAATCACACTAATCATAGATCCATTCTGTTTATTCAATCAATGCCTACAGGTGTACTTCCTGTTCCATTGATTGATTAATCGGTGTTTAACGCCAACTTTAGCAGTATATCGTGGTATACCTTCTGTTCCAAGGTCGTACACAACAGATATATTAATATCATCATGTACAGCATATATCTACTAGCAGATAAAGCCTGTGTTATACTTAATACTAAACAGCATCTCATGCGTAATGTTAATGTGGAACACAGGGTTCCATTTATAAATATATATCATTATGCATACTATATGATAGAGTCATACAAACTGTTTGTTAGATAATGTCTTACTATAGCTAGTATTTAATAATCTAACCTAGAGACCCGAATCAACCAGTGGTAAAATACTGATATCACAATTACTTATTACCGGGTTTGTAACTAGATTAACACGACAGGTGCCACTAGTGGAGCAGGAACTGCTTACCCTTCCGGAGCACCTGAGTTCACCCCAGGTTTTTAGTGGGGTTCGTGTTACTCGATCTTTAGTTTTATATGTATGTTTTGTAGATCGTTGTTTGTCTTTTTGTACTATTTCTTTTGGCCATTGTGTTGTCTTCTTCTTCGATATACGGATTCTGATTGCCCCTTTGATATCTTCAAACTCTGCTTATGAGATTATATTAATTAATACCATCCATCAAGGCCAGTTATAAAGGTTAGAGAAAATCAAAGGGCTAATCAAAAATGAACAATCAAGATACAGTAGGTCTTTTTTATGGGTGAAACGATACTCCGAGGTACCGAAAATAGACGGTATTTTTCTAAATTTCGGTGTACAGTGCAACTTTCCGTGTTTATGATTCGATACGAGCTCGGGACCGATCGTCATTATTTTGTGCTTTTTCTTTTGGAAATCTTCACCACGGAGGTAGAAATAAAATACTTCTTCTACTTCTACCATACTGTGACCACCGTCATCTGGCTGACTATTCTGTCATTTTATGTGATAAGTTAAATCGGTGCTTTACATATTTACAGTGAGAATAAAAACAGAATGACAGAATATTTTACTTGGTGGCTAGTAGCCTCTTGAGGGATTCGAGGCTACTTGCGGCAGTCATCGAGTTGGGTAAGGTGTTCCAATCCCGGATTGTTCTCGGGTAGTAGGATTCTTTCCTGGTTGTTGTATTGCATGATGCTAACTGGAAGCAGTTACTGTTTGTATTTCTAAGTTTCCTGTTGGTTGGTATTAATTTGTGATCTACCTCGATATTGACTTCTTTGTTTTTTATCTGATACAACATTGTTAATCTTGCATTTGTCCTTCTCTCTTCCAATGTTTGCCACTTCAGATTTCCCAGCATGTCATTAACCGATGATTTATTATGGTACCTGTTTGTAACGAATCGTGCTGCTCTTCTCTGTACCATTTCTATTTTATACTTGTCCTTCTGCAGATAAGGATCCCAGACTGGGCTAGCATACTCCACTGTTGGTCGTACTAGGGAGATGTAAGCATTTTCTTTGATTTTACTGTTGGATATATTCAGATTTCTTTTCAGAAATCCAATAGTTTTATTTGCTTTTTGACTGATGTTTGTTATATGGCTTTCCCACTTCAAGTCTGTTACGCCAAGATATTTTGCTGATGGTACATGTTCGAGAGTGTGGCCATGAAGGTTATAATTCTTCTTTATCGGCGTTTTCTTCTTTGTAATAGCAAGCACTTGACATTTATCAGGGTGGAACTTCATCATCCACTTTACTTCCCAAATAGCCAATTTGTCCAGATCTTCTTGGAGCGTATTGTCACCTGAGGACACTGTGAGGTAGACTATCGTGTCATCTGCAAAGAGTCTCACTGTTGATTTTATATCATCTGGCATGTCATTGATGTAGAAGAGGAAAAGAATGGGGCCCAATACAGATCCCTGTGGTACTCCAGACTCGACATCGATGGAAATTGATTTTTCCCCTTCAACAAGTACACATTGTGTTCTGCCTGATAGAAAGGTCTTAACCCATCTGTTTGTTTTCCCTCGTATTCCATAAGGTTGTAATTTGTGTACCAATAAGCTGTGGCTAACTTTGTCAAATGCCTTTGAAAAGTCCATTATTAAACAGTCGGTTTGCTGGCCATTGTCAATATTTTTTGTGACATCATCAATAAATTCTATCAATTGGGTTTCGCATGATAACTTCCTTCTAAAACCATGTTGCATTTTGTACAGTATGTTGTGTCTGTCTGAGTGGCCCATGATGTGACTCGTAACTACGTGTTCCATTATTTTGCAGCATATTGTAGGTCTATAGTTTATTGGATCAAACTTTTTTCCTTTTTATCTCACCTGACCCAAAGGGTCATGTGAGCTATTGCCATCACTTTTCGTCCGTCGTCTGTCGTCCGTCGTCCGTCCGTCAACATTTCACATTTTAATCTTCTCCTCAGAAACTACTGGGCCAATTGCAACCAAACTTTGGTGAATGGTCCTTGGATGGCCCCCTTCCAAAATTGTGTCCGGTGTTCCCGACTTCAAACCAAGATGGCCGCCAAGCTAAAAATAGAAAAAAGGGGGGATGAAATTTCAATTGTCTATTGCTGCTTAAGTATAAGTTAAAATGAGCTCAAATTTCAACTGCAGCTACATGGCAATGTGTAGTTTAACATATATTACATGTTTTTCTGTGCAATATTTCTTTCAGCCGATTTCTACCGATTATGCAAATTAGGCATATTTTGTACATTTTGTCCTTTATTTCAAAAACTATGAGAGATAGATGTTAAATTCAAGATGCATACATGTTCAGCATGTCA
>MJUT01016450.1:82597-121606 GCA_002080005.1 Gigantidas platifrons
ACCCCTAACACACATATACAGAAGGAGGCATAATCGACACCCCTAACACACATATACATTACCTCTAATTTGCCAGGCTTGGTACAGGCACTTCAACACAAAGTGGTGGAGTTAAGCTTGTTTTATAAGCCCAAGCCTCACCTCTTTGACTTTTTGAAATGATACGATCATGCAAGTATGATTTTGTGATTGTTTAATAGTTAGAAGAGTTTGAAGTCACCAAAAGAATAATCAGAATCCGTATATCGAGAGGAACAGACAACACCATGATCAAAAGAAAAAGTGCTTAAGACAAGTGGAACATATCCGTGGTCATTTGTGGCACAGATATTCCAGAAAGGTCAACTACGTCATGGTGGTGACCGTAAATCTTCGAAGTAATGACTTCAATTTATCCCAGAGGTTATATGTAACCATGTTAAAAAAACTTGTGGCATCATAGGGTCCTGAGTGAAATAAACCATGTATATATGTAAAGGGAAAACAACATTTTGTTAAAAATAATGCTATATTAGAACGAATATAGCTATAATATATTGAAATCTCATATTTCATTTTATCTTTACTTTCAGATTTGTGCATTAGCCGTTAACAGTAGAGGGATACAGGGAAGTTGTATCTCACAGGTATAGAACTAATAGTTAATGAGTGGTTTTTATTTACACAATTATTCCTCATTGACACACCATTTTAAGATCTTCACATCTGTTTCATAGATACATGTTGTATATCTTTAGTAACCGTTTAAGGCAGTTTTTAACATGTTTCTCTAAATTGGCATATATGTTGATTAATTGGTGATTTGAAAGACTTGTGTATTGACTAAGGTTAGGTGTATATATTGAATGATTAAAAATATTTTGCTTCAGAATGCTTGAAGCTGGTAAAATGTGTTATGTAAATGTTTATTCTATTCTATTGTATATTAATATCTACATGTGTTATATATTTCTGTCTCTCAGACAGCTTTAAGTCATTATCCGGCGTGTACTAACACTGGTCCTAGACCTAGTCATCCATGTTCTTGTAGCACTCAAACATGTATTGATGACGCAATACACACATATAATACAGGTAAATATCAAGTAACGAAAAGATAAGAAGCAAAATATTTAAAAATTCTAACAAATCTGAACTAAAGCTACAAGTTTTGATTATTGTTTGAAATATTCATGTCATTTAATTAAATGTTGATAATTGTCATTTGGATAACCAATGAAAGCCTTTTAGCTTACGTTCAATGGTATCCTTTTATAAATAATAGTTTGAATTGGTATTGTCAATAATGTTTCTATAAGAGACAGATAGATATAAAAATAGATAGTGCATTTATTTGTTTTATTCTGAATTGTTCCATTATCACTGTTTTAGGAAAGACTATCTCTGGTTATAATTGTCATGGTCATATGTGTACTGGATCTGACGTAAGTCAATATTTTGTTTAGATATTAACAAATGATATACTCCCTTCTAAACTTCTAATGAAAAAATCCATAAAAGTTACATTTATGTTTTTGTTTGCCGTCAGTCTGTGCCTTGAGCCTTATGTTGCCTATATCAGTGGATTATGCATTCTTGATTGTCCCTTGGTATTTTCCTAACGCTCATTTTGTAGTGTTAATTAAGAGCATGCACTGGCCCAGTTTTTGTTCTAGCTTTATTTAAATCATTTCGCAGACAGTGTGTGATCTTTTGACTCTAATCTGTATACTAGCAGTATTTTTAACATTCAGTTATTTGTGCTTGCCGCTAGATATATCTATAGGTTTGCTTTCGATTTACTTTTATCATGTTTAACGTCACTTTCAACAATATTTCAATAATATCGTCGCGGTTATCTCGATACAACATTATGTGATAAAGTTTGTCAGTGACTTGTGGCAGTTTGGTGGTATTCTCCGGTTTCCACCACTGATAAAACTGCCCGCCACGATATAACTGATATAAGTTGAAAGTGGCGTTAAAAGCCTTGAACAATTGAACAAGTCAATGGTTGCCATTACACTATGAAGGTAAGCAATGTGAACCGTAATGGAAGTGAGAGGTTGGCGCCGTAAAATCTGATTCAATCCACCATTTCTTTAGAAATGCCTGTACCAAGTCAGGACCATTGCGGTTTTCCAGTTTCCCGGTTGTTGATTGATTTTGTCTGTTTATTGATTTATGAGTTTTTAATTTCCCTTTGGAAGATTGCTCTGTGTTCGGTAATTTTGTTATTACCCTTATTTACCTCTTTGTTTGTTTGTTTGTTTGTTTGTTCGTGTGTTTGTTTGATGGTGTTTAACGCCACTTTCAACAATATTTCAGTTATGTCGTGGCGGTCAGTTTTATTGGTGGAGGAAACCGGAGAAAACCACTGACCTGTCGTAAGTCACTGACAAACGTTATCACATCGAGATTCGAACTGCCACCATCAGTGGTGATAGGCACTGATTGCATAGGTAGTTGTAAATTCAACTACCATACGGTCACGGGAACGACAGCCCTAGGATATATTTGCATAAATGCAGACTTGTTTAATTTCGCATGTCTTTTACATTATTGTTAAAAGTTTAGAACCATCTTGTTTTCGAGTGTACTTAAAACAGGTCGCACAATTTACTTATTTTAAGCATCTTGTGCTATTGACTAATATGTATTTCTGTTTTTACAGGTATGCCTATTGTCATCGTTGAGTAGTTTCAATTCTCATTGTGACGCCAAACACCATGGAAGTGATCACCAGGTTTGATTGATTTGATAGGGTACTCTATACCAACATGATTAGCTTTGTCTTTTGGTTACATTATATCATCTTATATAAAGACAGACAACTCAAAAATATGTCATCATTTGAAACGTTTTCCTGAGAGAAAAGAAACTACCGTCGCCACTAGTCGAGCAGGAACTACTCGCCATTCCAGAGCACTTGAGTTCACCTCCGGTTTTTGTGGGGTTTTTGTTGCTTCGTCTTAAGTTTTCTGTGTAGGGTATATATGTAGATCATTGTTGGTCCTTTTGTCCTTTTCCGTTTGTCCACTGTATTGTCTGTCGATTGATGTATGGCTTCTGCCTAGTCCTTTGATATATTCAAAGATTTCTTAGTATTTCGATGTATTCAATTTTAATATTCTGTTCGTCTTCGATTTAAGGTTGATGCTTATCCCTTTGGTATCTCCAAACTTTCCATATTCCATTTATGCTGCTCCTGCTTTAAAGCGACTTTGATTGATTAATAATACATCAAGATATTAAATACCCTGTAATACAAAGTAAAACAGAGCTCCAACACGATATATTTTAACAATCAACATTTTGTTCTCGCTATCAATTGAAACGAGTAAAAAAATCTTTGAGAGTCGAACTCACATCATTTTTACAGAATGCAAGATAATGGGGTCGTTATCGTTGCGAAGCATTATTGCCGTTCCATTACAGTAATTCAAAAAATGGGTCATTGTATTCAAATATTCTCTGATTTGAACCCTTTCGGCGATATACAAAGTTCTGGCTGTTGACAAACGAAGACAGCGAATGAGGATGTGGGGGGGGGGGAGGCATTCTTAATGGATTCAACACGAAAGAGATAAATAACTAACGAAACAACCTCAGCACTCATGGGCTGTATTGATGAGATTTGATTAAGCATCAATGACATCATCTAATTACGTTTGCACGAGATCTTTATTTTGCAATCAAGTAGCGTTACACCTATTGTGTGGACCAAACATTGCTACTGGTAGTTTAATTTAACATGAGGTTTTGTCATATGCATAATTTATTGCCAACGAACATCATGATTTTCGTAGCTTGAATCACTTCCGCAGAAATACGTATTACACGTAAAATAAAACAAGGTACTATGGTTTGATGGACGTTCACCGTAGACTAACAATATAACATGATTAGTAGAAATATGTTAACGTTATGTTTCAGAAACCAAAGTGTTCATTTCATTCCTATACTAAAGGAGAGACATGTTATTGTGATTCACAGGACTGTATTGACAGTTTTCTACTTGGAGGTATGTATTTAATAACTATCGTTACGCATTGTGTATCTTCTCTAGCCATGGGTTACGATCTGCATCCACTTTTCCGCATCCTCAGTTGTGGTAGCTGATTTTTCATGATCATATGATGACGGATTTAACTAGATTCAGTCAGAAATATCGGCAACCAATTTGAATGCTTGTTGTAAAACGCCTATTTGTACAATTATAATCATAAAATAGACAGGAGTATGCTTTGGGATTATGCCAAAAAAACAACACATACATTGTTTAGGGATTTGCATTTAAACTTTTCAGTCGACTGTGTAAATATTTTTACATGGAATGAAATGTGAACCTTAGACTGGGTAACTGAAAATCATATTATTATGAGGAACGCAAGTGCCAAAACCCCCCGATTCCAGTTACCGTTCTCACCTGTGAATAAGAGTGAAGGCGTATCGTAATATTTGCGTATGAAAATTGCAGAATATTTTAGTTTCAATATCAAAGTGTCATTAACGTAGTTAATATTTATATAGGCATCCAATAGATGTTCATTTTGATTGGTTGAAGAGGTGGAGGATTATGGTGTTTTGCGCCACTTTCAACAATATTTCAGTTATATCGTGGCGGTCAGTTTTATTGGCGTGGGAAACCGGAGTACCCGGAGAAAACCACTAACATGCCACATATCACTGACAAACTTTATCACATAATGTTCTATCGAGTAATTCTCGCCTGAGCGGGATTCGAACTTACAACGTTATCAATAATATACACTGGTTGCATAGATAGTTGTAAATCCAACTACCATGGGATCACGGCCACGACGGCCTCTTTGATTGATTGATTGATGTTCAACATTACATAAGCAGTATTTTAGTAGTATTCATTACATGAACATACGATAAATCGTGAAAATATACAACAGGTCTCTGTATAGACTTTTTGGGTAGATTTTTTTCTCAACACAACTTGAATATATAAGTTTCCATCTTAGCGTTTATTTTCAGTACTATGTTTCTGGGATTAAATAAAATGTGGTAAATTGCTGCGTAACTTTTGAAAAGCATTCGTATAAGACAGGTTGGAAGATGTCAAAGGGTTAATGAGAAGACGTATATCGCAACACAATGGCCAAAAAAAATGGACAAAAATACAAACAATGATATATAAAACATTACACAGAAAACTAAAGATCGAGTAACACGAACCTACTGAAACCCGGGTTAAACTCGGATGCTCTAGAAGGGCAAGTGATTCCTGCTCTACAAGTGGCGTCTGTCGTATTACTCTTTTTACAAACCCTGTGATAAGTTTTGAATGAGGGAAAGACCGGATTTTTGAGTACGACTAACGGAATATACTCGTGGTCATTTGTGACACAGATAATATATAGATATTTAATAAATTAGTTAATTATTTAATGAATAGTGGTGTCCAAAACATATTGTGTTGTGTTTTGTTTGTCTTCGTCTTGGGTGCCCAATGTTGCCAGTGTCTCTGTATTGTCCATTCTTGCTTGCCCCTTCAGTTTTCTCTAACGTTTATTTGCCAGTGTCTCTGGATGGTCCATTCTTGGTTGCCTCTTCAGTTTTCTCTAACGTTTATTTCATCCTGTGTCTTGTGTGTCCAATGTTGCCAGTGTCCCTGTATTGTCCATTCTTGATGACCTCTTTAGTTTTCTCTAATGTTTATTTGCCAGTGTCTCTGTATTGTCCATTCTTGCTTGCCCCTTCAGTTTTCTCTAACATTTATTTTCCAGTGTCTCTGTATTGTCCATTCTTGATTGCCCCTTCAGTTTTCTCTAACGTTTATTTACCAGTGTCTCTGGATTGCCCATTCTTGATTGCCTCTTTAGTTTTCTCTAATGTTTATTTACCAGTATCTCTGGATTATCCATTCTTGATTGCCCCTTCAGTTTTCTCTACTGTTTATTTGCCAGTGTCTCTGTATTGTCCATTCTTGATTGCCTCTTTAATTTTTTCTAATGTTATTAAAATAACACCAATGCTTATGAAAATGTGCTAAATTGCTAATTATGTTTTGTAAATAAACCTAAGAGAATACCAAAGAGGCAATCAAAAAAGGATAATCCATAGAAACTGGCAACATATGGTAAAACAAAACACAACACAATATGTGGTGGACACCACATTGCGCAACCAACACAAAATAACGTAAATAAGACATACATCCCCCTACAAACAACTAGAGGTAAAGATGAACAGAACAAAGTATATGCAATTAATAAACTAGTTAAAAATTATAATTTAATTCTTTATGCATCTAACGAGGATTGCAGACAGCAAGTGGCTACGAGCTGTTTTCATCAAATATAACTATAATTAGTAAGCAAGTAATCTAGTGATGTTCTTTTCAGCAAACAAGGCAGACTCACACGTACAATGTGGGCATATATGCCATGTACATGACCACGAGGTAATTATAAAAAAAGAACGGTTAAACAGTGATGGTCAACAATTCCACCAATATCAATGAAACAAACACCCACCTCTCACCGAAAGAAAGTTTAAACAGTGATGATCAGCAATTCCACCAATATCAACAAAACAAACAACCACCTCTCACCTAAAGACAGTATAAACAGTGATGGTCAACAATTCTACTAATATCAACAAAACAAACATCCACCTTTCACCTAAAGAAAGTTTAAGCAGTGATTATCAACAATTCAATCAATATCAACAAAACGAATAATCACCTCTAAACAGTGATTGTCAACAATTCCACCAACACAAACAAAACGAACAATCATCTCTTAACAGTTATGGTCAACAATTCCATCAATAACAAAACACCGAACAATCACCTCTAAACAGTGATGATCAACGATTTCATCAATATAAAAAAAAACAAACAATCACGTCTAAACAGTGATGATCAACAATTTCGCCAACATCACAAAGCAAACAATCACCTCTAAACAGCAATAGTCAACAATTCCACCAATATCAATAAAGCGAACAATCACATCTCACTGAGTACATAATACAAAGAAACCGTGACATATGACGTTGGAGATGCCGTTCTGGATTGGGACAGACACACACAAAATTGTGACGGGGTTAAACCGGTTAATGGGATTCGAATTCTCTTTATAACTGGATCTCAAATGGCAATACATATATAAATATGCTCAAAAATAGTTTATATACACATGAGCATTTCATTGATTGATTGATTGATTGATTACTGGTTATTTAGGGTCAACCTGCAAACAATTAAAGCATATTATCATGGGGTATATCAAAGGAACCCCATTAGCAAATAAACGTTAGAAAATACGGAAGGGGCAATCAAAAAGGACAATCTAGACAACATACAAGACGAAGAAAAACAAAACAAAACAAAAACACAACACAACACAATATATGTTGGACACCATCACACGCAAACAATCACAAACAACGCTAACAAGACATGCTCCCTCCTACAAACAACTGGCAATAAAGACGAACTGATTATCGTGTTCATGCGCAAATCGTAACGAACATCACAACACTGAACTCAGAATGTAAAGACATATAATAGGACAACACAAAAAACTAAAATGATGATCAAAACTTGTATTATCCATTGACAAAGCATCATCGATGTACCTGAGTGTGACATTAAAGGCTTTAGCTTCTGGAATTGTGTTATTTTTGTATAAACTCTGCCTCAAAGGAGTGAAGGGGAAAACATCAGCAAGAAAAGAGGCGCAGTTTTTGTTGCATGAGGATGCCGATGATTTGTTGAAAAAGCATGTTTCGAAATTGACAAAGATGTTATCGATAAGCAACTCCAACACACATATGACTTTCTGTGTACATTATTTTTGCCTTTGTTTTGTGCTTGACAAAACTGGTATTCCACAAATAATAAGTCATTTACAGTCGATTTATCTTTATAGGTGTGCGTTTTATCAAATCGGGGAACATCTCGTACCAATGTTCACTCACATTTACAACTATCGTGTGTTAGCCAGGTATGTAAGTCTCGTTCTGAATGATTAATCTTTAATAATAACAACGGAGATATCTAATGTAGTGCACACGACGTGTCTCTGGAATAACCTTCATCAGGTACGCTCAAAGTCGAAAGGTAGGAAAGTCAAATAATCTAAAAATGACATGGGAGCACGTAAACAGGATAGCCTAATTGACTTCGGTCACCTATGCATATAAATATACCACACGAATGTTTAATCTTTATACTGTGTTTAATATCACATTTCTGGTAGGCTAAATATGATTAGGGAACGATTATTAAGCTCTTAGTGGGGTGGGTTCATGTGTTTCTAAAAAAAATATATATATATATAAAATAGTATTAAATTTAACCCTGTAATTTTGGTAAAATGTGAAAAATACCGATTGTTCATGTCAAGTACAAAGAAAAACTCTAAATACCACACTGTCCGAAAGTCATTTAAAAGAAAAGTCATAAAAAGACATACAATCGATGCGTCTAACACACACATACATTACTGCTCACCTTAATGGCTTGGTACAGCCATTCAATAATATAAGAAGAGTTTGAAGATACCAAAGGGGTAATCAGATTCCGTAAATCGAAGAACAGAAAACAAAATGCCCAAAAGAAAAAGGACAAAAGGACAAATAACGATCTACAAACATACATATAAAACTAAAGATCGAGTAACACGAACACCACTAAAACGATTTAATTATCGTTTCCCGTGAAGAAATTGTCAGTCTCGTGTGAAAAACATGACCCTCTTAAAAGTTAAACGGTCGATTCAAACTCACGTCGGACGTAACTCGATGATTTCACTGAATAAAATAGTTAGCATACGACTGAAAACTAAAATTTAAACTATATTATTGACTCGAGATATTTCCGAAACTTCGCGTTCACATTTCATACTTATAATAGACATATTTCAACAGAATGTAGTAGCACCCCCCTTGTGTACCTCATTTCCACAAGTTGGAGAATCATGTTCCTGTATAAATCAAGTCTGCATTGAAAGATTTTACAATGGTGAGTATAGTATAAGAAGAGTTTGAAGATACCTTACCATAATTCTATTCTTACTATAATTTATCAATAACTAGTAATCTGATTGGATATCATCACTTATTCTACGTCATTCGAAAGGAATTTATAAATCAATGTTTCCGTTTACTGTACTACTTTTTTTTTGTAGCGTTACGGCGTAGGAATATAAAAAAATAATCCACTAAGAATTATTAGTATTTAACGTCGAAAACAACACGATGTCCAAGAATAAGAATTATAAGGATTAAACACTGTGTTTTTAAGAAATTATGTATATATAAACTCCGGCAGTTCACTCACAAACTTTACATAAAGTCCTTCGAACTTTATTCAGTTTGTGAGTGAGGTGCCGGAGTTTATACATAGATAATTTCCTAAAAAACAGTGTTTAATCCTATAATATCCTCTTCAACATTCGATTGGACATAAGGTATCTGTTGATGCTTCAGTAACTTAATATTTTCTACAGGGTGGGGTTGTTATCCAAACCTACTCACTGTTGGATCGGGTTTTCTTTCTGTGTTGTCCTTCCCATAGATGATTGCATTCGCCCTGCTCACAAGTTTCATCTACCTGGATTTTCTGTCAGGGTTATCTCCCTTAGCTAGCATTTCACTTTCCCAAGATATCCACAAGGCAGTGGAGCTATCTAATCCATAGTTGGGACCTCCTTCCATTAGCCAGACATTAATTCTGTTGCCCCCTGCTCGGGGAGAGGGAAATAACTTTTTGAGCAGGTAGAGTTTGAAGATACCATAGGGGTAATCAGAATACATAAATCGAAGAAGAACAGACATCAAAATGGAAAAAAGAAAAAGGACAAAAGGACAAAGAACGATCTACAAAGCATTACACATAAAACTAAAGATGGAGCAACACGAACACCACAAAAAAAACGGGGTGAACTGAGGTGCTCCATTATAATGGAAGCAGTGGAGAAAATTTGTTTGACATAATGGAGTTCAGGATTATTGTAATAAGGTTACGGTCATCACATATAGTAGACCAGCGGTAGAAAATCAAAAATTAAAATGTAATGAACCCATGGGCTACACACCTATATCATATGTCATTGGAAAGAGGAATGACGGGACTCTCAGAATAATGATGCCGTAAAAGTCGGAAGTGGTCACGTTTTTGCATGATTAAGGTCAAAGGTCAAGCAAAATTTGCTTTGCGCTTTCGACTTTCGTTCGAAAAGTGCATTTTCCTTAAAAATGAAATTCAATTCGACAAGTTTGATGGTTTTTATTTGATGGACCACATATTAAATTAGATTATTAAACCAAAATTGACGTCGAAATGACCGTTTTTGGATGGGAATGGGATATTTCAATGTAAGTGACTCGTATTTGCTTCCATAAAACAATTACCTTAACCCAAGGTCATCCCTATTTACGTAATAATGACGTTTATTTATGTTTCATTATATTTTGTATATGTACTGTTCGATACAACTGAAGTAAATCAAAACATACCCGATTCGCCCAACACAGGTATATTTGCAAGTCTGTATTTCGTCAGTCCCTAAATAGCTATGATCATTTTACATCTCATGTGAACCCTTGTAGTATTTTTTATTAAAGTGATTCATAATTAAAACACCCTTTTAGACATTTTGAACGTTTAAAACCACAAAATATAAATGTTTCATTCACCATCGTAATCCGAAACCCGATTATTATCATATTGGGTGTTTGGATAATGCATTTGATCTGGTCAATCGAATATGGAGATATTCAGGGAATCAAATAAATACAGTTGTTTTTATGATTTGTTCAAAAAAAGAACTCTTGCGTGCTAACGCATCGTCATCTTCGATGTCTGTCCTGTGTGTAATCACATTGTGACAGAGGTCTAATGCTTGGCAAGGACAAAGTTCTGTGCAGGACAAATTCTGTTCAAAACAAACACAACCTTTACTACAAACGGATCTTCCTTTGCATGTGCATACGAGGTCCTGCAAAAAGTCAGATGACATTTTACCTTCAAACAATATTGGTTCAAGACCAAACTTTCCTTCTTTCTAACCATGCTCAAGAGGTGACCCAACTGCTGGCTTTAGAATATGTGCATTTAATCATATCTTTGTTTGGTACGAAGATCTAAGAACATGCCGTTTAAATGTGTCTTCACTCGGAGGAAGTCTCACCAAAGTAGAATCTTTGACAGTTGCCAATTTTACCCGCAATTTGCTCAGTTCGATATGGCATCGTTTCGACTTTCCCTTCGGATCATACAGCCTTCATATTAGTTTTCGGTTTAGATCGACTGAATCATCTATGTCAGAGTATTTTATTCAAGACAAATCACTAAACTGATTGGGTGTCTCTTTCTGAGCTTTCACCATAGACTTCTTTCCGATACCAAAGAACGAAGTGGTATCACACCCAGCTAGAGCACGAGCAGTGGCAAGATCTCACACACAACGGAGCTCAATGACTTGCATAACGCGTGTACAGGGATATAATGTCTACAATCCTTAGTGCTCGTAATAAGTCCTGTTTGAAACCAAAGCTCACTTGTGTTTTTCATTTTTGGAAAATAATGTACTAACAGGACAAGAGCGTCCGTATCTGGGGGTTTCACAACAATGCAACCTTGAACGTTATTCTCTTGATACAGTTTGTCAGAATACAGTGCATGCATAATTATGCGGGTATCCGCCTCTTCTTGTGTGCTTGCCAAACAACAGCAATCTAACATACCATTCTGATTCAGGATTAGAAAATAAACCGGCCAGGTAAAGTGATTGCCCTTCTTGGAGAGAACTGTTCTGATTAATATGTTTGACAATGTAATTGCCGGGAAATCTAATAAGCGACTTGTGATTCAATTTTGTGGAGCTTATGGTCTTTTTTATAACTTTTCTTTTTACAGAAAATACAATAAGTCCAATCAGATCTGGTAGTAATATCATTTGAACATACATTTGTACTACTTGATTTACTATCCGGCACTTCTTTTGTTGTCTTTTTGTGTGCAAAACACGTAATATTTTGTTTACTACTGGTATATGATTTGCAACAAGACCTATGATATTTCACCACAAAACTTGCAGATACAACATGAGTAATTGAAGACACCTCTTCTATTAATCGTATGTATACCTCATCTTGACGTACTTCTGCAGCTTTAATAAAAGTTTATTTGCTCCTATCGGTAAAAACGTATCATTGTTCAAGGCTTTTACATTGACAAATGATACATTGGTTCCAATCTATTGAAGGTTTACTCCTCTTAGCACTAGATGGAAGAAGTTTAAGTGGGCTACCAAACTGCCATTTTCCGGAAAACACTCGCAACAGTTCCGACAAATGATTTTCTAACAACTTGTAAACACTAATTAAATTCTCTACAAACAATATTTCAAACCACCTTTTGTAACTAAAACGTTACAATTAACAACAGCAAATGTTAACAATGAAGGGCGACAACAATGAAATACAGATAACACAAGAATATAAGTAATTATTAAGAAAATATGCTTTGGTCTCGATTCATTAAGATTTGATCGAACTGAGGATTATAATTTTAAAAAGTCACGGGCAACATATCCGGAATCATTTTCGACTTTCGATATGTTGATGTGCATTTAAAACGGTCCAAACCTCTTAAACTAGTAGAAATTGGCGCTATAATGTTAATGTTTTATGTAAACTATGTTTACACTTTTGTCATTAAAAAAGTTTGAGATCAATTTAATGAAAGTATTTCTTCTGACATAATTCTAAAAGTGACCGTTAAAATATTTACCACATCTGCTGGTTTCAAAGAAGCCAAACTGATGAAATAAAAATTATTTTAATAAGATATTTTGGCTTATTTTATTTATTTAAGTTAAAATTAAAAACTACAAGTGCAACAAATTGCCGAAGATGCATAAATCATGTATAATATTGATTTTACTGAGTATGATCGGACTTTCTCCAAAAACGCATTAATCCTAGAAAAATGTAGTTTCATGATAACGTGACCATACGATTTTCTTACGGCATGTTAAATTTATTAGTTAAAAGCATAATCTAGCATTTGAAAGTATATTTAGGTGTGTAGTCGATGGGTTGATTTAACTCTTTAAATAAGCGACTTTTTAGATTTCGCCGCTGGCCTATAGCAATTAATTGACTGTTTGATGTCTAATGTCCAGCGAGAAATGTACTATTTATAATCAAGTTCAACAATAAAGCAACCATCTTCACACAAATATAAATATAAAATTAAAATATAACTCAAACTAGAAAACGCTCGTGTTAAACTTTAAATATTGATAGTTATTTATGTGAAAACATCATGTTGTCTCTAATTCTCAAGAAACAACAAATACATATGTTCTATTTTATTTACAACTCGGGAAAATCTTCATTCGTTGACCTAAGATGTTACCTTGAAGATGTGAGTTGCTATGCAAAATTAGACAGGTCAATCTAATTTCAGCCCTATGGTATGAAGGGTTAGGATTATGGGTTAACAACATGTCATATATCGTGGCGATTAGTTTTATAGGTAGAGGAACTCGGAGTACCCGGAGAAAACCACTGACCAGCCGCAAGTCACTGACAAACTTCATCACATAATGTTGTATCGAGTACACTTTGCCATCAGCGGGAGTCGAACTCACAATTACAGTAGTAATAGGTTCTAATTGCACAGGTAGTTGTAAATCAAACTACCATGCGATCACGACCACAACCCCCGCCCCAATATATATCTTGTATACTATTAGATAGTTTTATAAACTCTTAGAGACAAATAATTATAATTTAGCTATTAGCTGTATTATTTCTAATTTTCAGCATGCCATGATACGAAAAATATAGCTGACTGTGAACGTTACGAGGAAGGCTATCATGTGTGCGAGTCCACCAATCCTGTGCTTGTCCAGATAGCAACGAATCGATGCGCACAATATTGTAATATATGCGTCGGTGAGTACATATGTTCTTCCTGCTATTTTCTGTGCGAAGAGTTTATTTAAATCTTCCAGGTATTCAGCAGTTAAGAAGTTTTAAAAGAAATTAAAAACAATTAATGTAAACAATTCCATCAACATAAACAAAACGAACAATCCCACCTCACCTTAACTCAATAAACACTCACAAAAAGGAGCACGACGTATAACATTGGAATTCCAGGTCCTGTCAGGGATTTTTTCGTTCATTATACATGTTAATTCAAGAAAATCTGACAAAAAGAGAAAAATAGAATAGATTCATGACAAGGAGTTTGGAGTATTAATACACTATCAGATGAAACACAATATAGGGAATATATTAACATAAAATGTTATGCAGCAGCATGTGTGTGGACATTTCTACTTATATTAATTTTTCATGGCTCACTGATTGTGACATTTAATTTATCGTTCACTTGTTCTATGTCCACATCCACGGCTCACTGATTGTGATATCTATTTTATTGTTCACTTGTTCTATGTCCACATCCACGGCTCACTGATTGTGATATCTATTTATCGTTCACTTGTTCTATACCCAGATCCACGGCTCACTGATTGTGATATCTATTTCATGGTTCACTTGTTCTATGCCCACATCCACGGCTCACTGATTGTGATATATATTTCATGGTTCACTTGTTCTATGTCCACATCCACGGCTCACTGATTGTGATATCTATTTTATCGTTCACTTGTTCTATGTCCACATCCACGGCTCACTGATTGTGCTATCTATTTCATGGTTCACTTGTTGTATGTCCACATCCACGGCTCACTGATTGTGATATCTATTTCATGGTTCACTTTTTGTATGTCCACATCCACGGCTCACTGATTGTGATATCTATTTTATCGTTCACTTGTTCTATACCCACATCCACGGCTGACTGATTGTGATATATATTTTATCGTTCGCTTGTTCTATGCCCACATCCATGGATCACTGATTGTGATATATATTTTATCGCTCACTTGTTCTATGTCCACATCCACGGCTCACTGATTGTGATATCTATTTTATCGTTCACTTGTTCTATGTCCACATCCACGGCTTACTGATTGTGATATCTATTTCATGGTTCACTTGTTCTATGCCCACATCCACGGCTCACTGATTGTGATATATATTTCATGGTTCACTTGTTCTATGTCCACATCCACGGCTCACTGATTGTGATATCTATTTTATCAATCACTTGTTCTATGTCCACATCCACGGCTCACTGATTGTGATATTTATTTCATGGTTCACTTGTTCTATACCCACATCCACGGCTCACTGATTGTGATATCTATTTCATGGTTCACTTGTTCTATGTCCACATCCACGTCTCATGGATTGTGATATCTATTTTCTCGTTCACTTGTTCTATGGTCATCCACGGTTCACTGATTGTGATATTTATTTCATGGTTCACTTGTTGTATGTCCACATCCACGGCTCACTGATTGTGATATCTATTTCATGGTTCACTTGTTGTATGTCCACATCCACGGCTCACTGATTGTGATATCTATTTTATCGTTCACTTGTTCTATACCCACATCCACGGCTGACTGATTGTGATATCTATTTTATCGTTCGCTTGTTATATGCCCACATCCATGGATCACTGATTGTGATATCTATTTTATCGCTCACTTGTTCTATGTCCACATCCATGGATCACTGATTGTGATATCTATTTTATCGTTCACTTGTTCTATACCCACATCCACGGCTGACTGATTGTGATATATATTTCATGGTTCACTTGTTCTATGTCCATATCCACGGCTCACTGATTGTGATATCTATTTCATGGTTCACTTGTTCTATGTTCACATCCACGGCTCACTGATTGTGATATCTATTTTATCGTTCACTTGTTCTATGTCCACATCTACGGCTCACTGATTGTCATATCTATTTCATGGTTCACTTGTTCTATGTCCACATCCACGGCTCACTGATTGTGATATCTATTTCATGGTTCACTTGTTCTATGTTCACATCCACGGCTCAGATTGTGATATCTATTTTATCGTTCACTTGTTCTATGTCCACATCTACGGCTCACTGATTGTCATATCTATTTCATGGTTCACTTGTTCTATGTCCACATCCACGGCTCACTGATTGTGATATCTATTTCATGGTTCACTTGTTCTATACCCACATCCACGGCTCAGATTGTGATATTTATTTTATCGTTCACTTGTTCTATGTCCACATCCACGGCTCACTGATTGTGATATCTATTTCATGGTTCACTTGTTGTATGTCCACATCCACGGCTTACTGATTGTGATATCTATTTTATCGTTCACTTGTTCTATACCCACATCCACGGCTGACTGATTGTGATATTTATTTTATCGTTCGCTTGTTATATGCCCACATCCATGGACCACTAATTGTGATATCTATTTTATCGTTTACTTGTTCTATGTCCACATCCATGGATCACTGATTGTGATATCTATTTTATCGTTTACTTGTTCTATGTCCACATCCATGGATCACTTATTGTGATATCTATTTTATCGCTCACTTGTTCTATGTCCACATCCCCGCTCACTGATTGTGATATCTATTTTATCGTTCACTTGTTCTATGCCCACATCCACGACTCACTGATTGTGATATCTATTTCATGGTTCACTTGTTCTATGTCCACATCCACGGTTCACTGATTGTGATATCTATTTTATCGTTCACTTGTTCTATGTCCACATCCACGGCTCACTGATTGTGATATCTATTTCATGGTTCACTTGTTCTATGTCCACATCCACGGCTCACTGATTGTGATATCTATTTGTCGTTCACTTGTTCTATACCCACATCCACGGCTCACTGATTGATATATCTATTTCATGGTTCACTTGTTCTATGTCCACATCCACGTCTCACTGATTGTGATATCTATTTCATGGTTCACTTGTTCTATGTCCACATCCACGGCTCACTGATTGTGATATCTATTTCATGGTTCACTTGTTCTATGTCCACATCCACGGCTCATTGATTGTGATATATATTTTATCGTTCACTTGTTCTATACCCACATCCACGGCTCACTGATTGTGATATCTATTTCATGGTTCACTTGTTCTATGCCCACATCCACGGCTCACTGATTATGATATCTATTGCATGGTTCACTTGTTCTATGTCCACATCCACGGCTCACTGATTGTGATATATATTTTATCAATCACTTGTTCTATGTCCACATCCACGGCTCACTGATTGTGATATTTATTTCATGGTTCACTTGTTCTATACCCACATCCACGGCTCACTGATTGTGATATCTATTTCATGGTTCACTTGTTCTATGTCCACATCCACGTCTCATGGATTGTGATATCTATTTTCTCGTTCACTTGTTCTATGGTCATCCACGGTTCACTGATTGTGATATCTATTTCATGGTTCAATTGTTCTATGCCCACATACACGGCTCACTGATTGTGATATCTATTTCATGGTTCACTTGTATGTCCACATCAACGGCTCACTGATTGTGATATCTATTTTATCGCTCACTTGTTCTATGTCCACATCCACGACTCACTGATTGTGATATCTATTTTATCGTTCACTTGTTCTATGTCCACATCCACGGCTCACTGATTGTGATATCTATTTCATGGTTCACTTGTTCTATGTCCACATCCACGGCTCACTGATTGTGATATCTATTTCATCGTTCACTTGTTCTATGTCCACATCCACGGCTCACTGATTGTGATATTTATTTCATTGTTCACTTGTTCTATGTCCACATCCACGGCTCACTGATTGTGATATCTATTTCATGGTTCACTTGTTCTATGTCCACATCCACGGCTCACTGATTGTGATATCTATTTCATGGTTCACTTGTTCTATGTCCACATCCACGTCTCATGGATTGTGATATCTATTTTATCGTTCACTTGTTCTATGGTTATCCACGGTTCACTGATTGTGATATCTATTTCATGGTTCAATTGTTCTATGCCCACATCCATGGCTCACTGAGTGTAATATCTACTTTATCGGTCACTGGTTATATGACCACACCCATTGTACAATGAAAGCCATGCACACTCGACGTTATTTCTACATATTGTATATGGACATATCTGCGACAATCTGCATGTAATCTATCCTCATTAATGGGACGTCTAAGATCGTAATCCCGTGTAAGTATATAATGGAACCAAGGTACTTAAATTTTAATTGTTTGTTTTAGCAAATAAGACAAAAACAACAGTGACGACAACTACGGTTACAACAACACAACCAACAACAACAACAACAACAATGGCATCAAGTAAGATCGTAATTATGTAAACAACAATGTATAACATCCAAGTGAAGTGTAAGGTCAGCATGTTACATTGTTAGATCCTTACGGTTTGTGTGTTCCACTTTATCATACAGCTGTGATATTTAAGCAGTCAAAATGCAATTTATCCTGTACTGGTTCTATTTGAGCAGTCAAATTACATTGACTGGATAATATATATTTTTTTAAATTATAAATAGCAACTAACCAAGTAATAGTTTTTATTAAATACACAGAGGACATGATCAAAAACGATGATAACGACGATTGATTCTGTTGTTGTTGTTTTTTTTTGACAATTTGTTAGTTGATTTGGAGGCTTTTTGACATTGCAGGGGAAATACAATGCAATTACATAGTCTGAAAAGGTAAAATTCATTTCCATTCGCTGCAAAACAGGGCGGCAGAAAAGCTCCCCAAAGGTTCGTTTTTCTACCTCTTTCTATAAATGGTATATATAGATTTAATATTTTTCAACAACATATATATATTGCCTATTTATGGAGCCTGGATCGTGTAGAGCTAATGGTATGAAATGGTAACAGTATAAGATCGGATGTGACAAAGCACATCCTTGGAAACGATGGGAATGGCGCACGTCTCTGTTCTATTAAGTAAAATGTGGCAAGAGTTTTGGAGTTTTTGACCTTGCAAGATAAACATAATTTACGCACATTGTCGGTAAAAGTTATAGGCATGAGTACCTGCTGTGAAACAGGCCAAAAAAGCTCGAAACATTTATATCAATCCGTAACGCCGTATTACCAATGTCGCCAAAATATAATTGAACGTCCCACAAAGAACACCAAATCTCATTTTGCAATGTCTTTTTAGCACTGAAAAAATGTAATATCTATGTAATAAACAGCATAGCTACTCTTTCCGTATGAATGTGAAAAATAATAAATCACTCGTAACCATAGAAACGATGATAATGCAGTCATCCGCTAAATCATATTCGTGAGTTAGTACGTTGTTGTTACATGTAATTTATTCTCGAAATTCTGAATGAAATATTGAAAAGTAATATAATAGTACATGTATTCATATTGTTAATCTGTAAATGGTTAATTATTATCCACTAATGAAAACGTAGATATCAAATGTAGTTCATACAACGCGTTTCTGGAATAACCTTCATCGGGTGACGCTCAAAACCGAAAGATAACACACTCATGTAGACTTGAAAGGGAAAAAATACACTTTAAATTGGCTTTCACGAAGATGTACTAATTTACCTGTATCATCTTCTTAATGATTTTTTTATTTGATTTTTGGTGTTTTAACACCACTTTCAACAATATTTCAGCTATATCATAGCGACCAGTTTTAGTGGTGGAAGAAGCCGGAGAGAACCACCGACCATGGGCAAGCAACTGGTAAACTTTATCACTTGCGGCTGCGAGTCGAGTGCACCTTTTTTGTAATTTACAAAGCCGGGCGCGAACCCACGCCGTATTGGTGATAGGCTTGTATGAGATGTTAGATCCAACGACCTAACTCATTGAGCCACCAGGGCCCCCTATCATTCTTTTTTCATTCATCCTCAAGTAATTAGTTGTCTTCGCTGTACGTTATGATTATATACTGAAAAGTCAGATCAATACACTTATGAAATAACTCTCAAAATTCATATTACATTCATTGATCGATCTTAATTGTATTACTACCGTACTAAAATGACTAACACTATTTATAAAACATGCCACTAATATTAACGAGGTCAGGTATTTATGTTTTTTCTCTAAAGATTTCAATTGGGGAAAAAAGGCAGATCAGTGTTATTTTTACAACCAATTCGGTTGTGTCAAATGGCAATTTACTTTTATCTCATCTGTCACTTGGGAACGTTGATTGTAATTACGATGTTAAAATACCTCGGTAATTACCGCTAGTTTGATTGCGTCACTTCTTATTAAAGGGCCTGTTCAAAGTATACAGTTGCGTACAGTGGAAGAATTTGTGAACCATTGCATGTTATGTTAGAAAGATGTATTAACCATACCAGGTGTATTTATTGTCAATAACAAAAATGTAAAAAAAAAAATCATTTTATTCCTTACTTAGTACATGTACATCAATGTTATCAATTAATTTTTCAGCTACTCCAAGAGTATATCCTTCTTGTGTTGGCAGAATATGTAGTCGATATACGGTAAGTAATTGATCTGAAACGTGTTTTGTGCTGCCGACCCTTCCCGAGCTCCTGAGTTCACCCCCGGTTTATAGTAGGGTTGGTGTAACTCGATCTTTAGTTTTATGTGTATGTCTTGTAGATCGTTGTTTGTTCTTTTGATCATTGTGTTGTCTGTTCTTCTCGATTTATGGATTCTGATTACCCTTCGGTATCTTCAAACTCTTCATATACTTATGTTCGGTTCGTCTTTACCTCCAGTTATTTGAAGGAGGCCTCATGTCTTGTTTTTGTTATTTGTATTTGCTTGCATACTGTAGTATCCAACTCATATTGTATTATGTTTTTTTTTTCTTCTTCTTCGTCTTGTCTCTTGGTTTCCTATGTTGCCAGTTTCGCTGGATTGTTAATTTTTGATTTCTTCTTCGATATTCTTTAACGTTTATTTATACTTACTATGCTACCTGACAAAAGAAAGAAATGTACATTTTGTAAATCAAATGAACGCTACAGAAAATCAAAGGAGAAGTCAACAATTAACAATACAGAGACACAGGCAACATTGACCACACGGCACTACTATAAAAAACTGGGATGACCGCAGGTACTCGCGAAAGATAAGCAATTCCTGTTTCCTATTAGATAACCACTATGCTACTCATAGTCCAGCAAACGTCTTGTCAATTGACTTCTAGTTGCCTAGAATGAGGTCAAACTGTTGACAAATTACTCTGCTGAAACAGACATTGGATACTGTATAACGTCTACAACTAAAACTCCTTCCGACAACGGTGACTCACATGACTATTCGAAGCATGTTATTTCAGATGATGTTCGTGTCATTTAACAGTAACACGACAGCTGTCACTAGTTGAGCAGGAACTGCTAACCCTTCCGGAGCACCTGAGTCCCACTTGACTGCTGGTTTTATCTAATAGTATGATCATTGTGCAAATTTCATCGCATGCGAAAATAAAGTGAATAAAACATATTATAATATAAATGTATATGTTAATGGTGAATATTGTGATTCATAAACTTAGAGAACCGTATGGGCAATCAAGAATGTATGGTATTATTACCAGTGCAGAAATTCGGCATATTGTTTTATCAATACTTATCTTTTAAACGTCTGTGCTTAAAAGAGTTTGAAAATACCAAAGGGGTAATTAGAATCCGTAAATCGAAAGACACACAACACAATGGGCAAAAGAAAAAGGACAAAAGGACAAACAACGAACTACCAAACATACACATACATCTAAAAATCGAGTATATTTTCTTTTCTAATCTAATAATTAGTAATTGTACTCTTTCTTAAGCTTAGCATGAAAAATGTCTGTACTTTTACATAAATAGAAGATCAATGTATTTCATTGTATTTTACAGCCATATTGTCACTTATATGTGTATAACACGTATGTAGAAGGAAGATGCATCCCATTCAGGGTAAGTTATAAGTAAACATTAGAGAATACCGAAGGCAATCAAAAATGGACAAGCCAGAGAAACTGGCAACATAGAGTACACAAGACGAAGAAAAACAAAACAAAGACACAACACAATATGCGCAAACATATAATGTAAATAAGACATGAGCCCTCCTACAAAGACGAACCGAACATCATTTTTATGTAAAAATCGTAACGGACATCACACCACGAATCTCCGAACGTAAAGAAATATAATAAGACAGCATGAAAAACTTAAAACATGAGTCACACGCACCCCACCAAAAAACAGGGGGTGAATTTCAGTCTATTTAAGATTAAATTAATGTTTGTTGCGTCTTTTTCTCTCTGGCAATACACTAAAATCTAGCTAAATCCCGTTTGATATCATGTCAGGTAGCAATTTATCCACCTTTCACTGGCTAAAACAGCTAAACATATCGATCAATGAAACAGAAGCTCTTGTTGTCATGTAATTAAGCGTTCTTAGTAACAACGCTGTTCGCCCGGTTACATGCAAGGGCTGGTGTTTTACCTGAATTTCACCAAGACAGCAGGTTTTGGCTCATATAACTAGTTTAACCCGCCATTTTCATTGGAGTGCCTGTATTAAGCGGTCTAATCTTTGTTTATTTTGCCTCTTTCTACGAATTTTCTATTGGATTTTGGAACTGTCCTGACAGTGTGGTATTTTTTCCCATTTTATAGCCATCAACGTTTAAACTGTTTTTGCTTCTCTGCTAAGCACGCAGTGTTAAGGAGAAAGAGCAAAGGCTTGGAATCAGGATAATGTTTCCACCTGTGGCCACATGGAATCAGGATAATGTTTCCACCTGTGGCCACATGGAATCAGGATAATGTTTCCACCTGTGACCACATGTCTACCAAAGAACTGTTGTTTCATTGAGTTAGCACTGCAAAAATCAAACAAAGCGTGTCGCTCTAGTACAAAGCTGACCTCATCATCATCTCATTGAAAATTAGCATGTTTTTGCCATGACATAACTGAATTGCCGTAAAACAACAGTCACTCATTCACTTAAACTTTTTATAAAAGAAAACACTGGTTTTTTTTTATATAGGTTGGTCCAAACTGTCACAATTATACAGAACTTAGGGGAAATGGTTGTACATGTTCTACTACGTCGTGCTCTATAAATGTTTGTAAGTTTTAATTGAAACAATTATTTTCTTAGAACAATAAACAGAGATGACATTAGAATAAAAGCATAAATTTTCATCCATCCATAATTTATTCGGATCAAACAGGATATGTCAAAAATAGATACATAGGATTCAATATACGACAAATAATTCAAGATGTAATGGATCATTCAGAAAAGTTTGAAAACATAAAAGGAGCACCTGAGTTCACCCCCAGTTTTTAGTGGGGTTCATGTTACTCGATCTTTAGTTTTATATGTATGTTTTGTAGATCGTTGTTTGTCCTTTTGTACCTTTTCTTTTGGCCATTGTGTTGTCTGTTCTTCTTCGATATACGGATTCTGATTGTCCCTTTGTCAAACTCTTCTATATTCTGTCTAGATTTTACAAAAGCGTTCGACTCTTTAGAATTATCGATGGTTTTCTTAATAGCAATACTTTTCTTTGAGCAGCAGTACATAGTCTCTTATTACAAATGAAGAGATTTTCTAAGAAGAGGAACAGATTGTATGTCGTCTGTGAGAAGAGCTTGAAGATACCAAAGAGGTAACAAGAATCCGTAAATCAAAGAAGAACAGACAACACAATGGCCAAAAGAAAAAGTACAAGACAAACAACGATCTACAAATGATACACATAAAGCTAAAGATCGAGTAACACGAACCCTACTAAAAACCGTGTGAACTCAGGTGTTCCGGACGGATAAGCAGTGAGCTACTTACAAACTCGATCACATAAGATTGCACACACCTTTCTTGGCACTGAAATCGCATTAGCCAACCTTAAAATGATAGAGTATTGTATAAGAAGATATCCACTGAACGAAACTCTCTATATTTTAATTTTTAATATTTACAGTGTGGCAATATTCTCTACAAGTGACCCACCCAACAACAAACACGCCAGCAGCAACACATGAAAGTACAACCATTACAACAACACTAGAAGCCAGTACAGCACCACCAGGTTTATATAATGTTTTATTGATATGTGTATTATTAACATGTTCTCATCTCCCTGAGGCATATATATGTAATAAAAACGTAGATATCTAATATAGTGCGCGCTTCCGTAATAGCCTTCATCAGGAACGAACACAATCGAAATATTGTAAAGCCAAATACTTTAACGTTTTGGCAGGAATAAAACCAAAGAGTCTAAACATGATAGCCAAAGTCGGCTATGGTCACCTTTGCATGAGGGAGGAGAACCTTTGTTTTATTAATAAGTACATTAGTAAGGAACTGTAGATTTCAGTAATAGATATATCTAATAAACCCAAAGACTGATCTTAATTAGCTTTCCATTTTGTTCTACGCTAAACGTATCTGGTGTTGTATATGTTGTGTCCACTAAAGTATATAACTACATTTTTATTAGTATCTTTTTGTCAATGCCCCTGCTGGGGAAATGTTAGTTTCCGAGAGTATCATCCACCCAGTAGTCAGTGTTTCGGAATTAACATGATTTATTAGATATACGTGTATTTATTGTTGAAATTTATAGTGGATAACATAATCATTTTTCTATCTAAGATTCACCTCACCTAGTCATAAGTATATATATACTAACATATTGTTCAGCCGTTTGATAGCTTTCGACCAAACTTATTTGGCGTACCTGATAAAGATTACTCTAGAAATGATTCGTTGGAACTAAATTAGATTACTTCGTTTTCTTTCATTGATTGATCGATTGGTTGGTGTTTAACGCCAACTTTAGCAATATTTCATATATATCGTTGCGTGAATTTTTTTTTATTATTAACTTGGACCATTTTCTGTCGATCCAGATAGTCGTGCTTTATCGTTGTTTTAATACATGGTGGCAATCATGAATCTGTAGGCTAATATAGATACGTATCTTTTTATCAAGAATGGAAGATTGGGATCATCACAATCACCTGTTTAACTCCGCCACATTTTTGTACATGTTCCAAACCAGGACCTACATTTCCAACGTGGTTTGTTACTAATGATGGAATTATTGGGCATCACTATTGTATTTATGTAATGTGGAAGTGTGTTTAATGTAATGTTTTGATTTGCAGGATATGATTGTTTTGGACAGCTTTGTACACCAGACAAGGTGAGGATAAATAATCTCAATTAATACTTTTCCAATCATTGATATTCTCACTCTCTCTCCCAATAAATGATGTCGTAGATGATTCGTTCTTTCTCTGCGTACATTTTTGTTGGTGAAAAAAGTAGGAGTTGGAGGTGTGGATGGGAATCGTCCTAGCCATTACCCTATGGCAGTTGGAATTCACACTTGCATATAAAATATGCCACCACCTACGTTTCTAGTTCAATTCTTATCCGTTTAACTTCACGATATAACTAATTGTGGTTAGGTTTATTGATGACTTGAAAGCAGCTGCGTATTTAATGGAGGAGTAAGAGGTACGACTGGTCATCCGGAGCACATTGTTTAAAAGTTGTACCTTTCACCAATTTTGTAACTCTTTAGTTCATGTGTGTGATAAAAGTCGAATTTCTTTTTTATTGTATGGCCTTGGAAGTTCTTTCTGGAGTCCATCGTTATTTGACCAACCCCCGACTTGCAACACAAAATACAAATATATAACAAATGAGTTAAAAATTGTTTGATATATGTCGTGGTTTTTTTGTGTGTATGTGTTTGCTCCCCCTAACTTCAGAACCTGTCCACACACCCCTGGACTTGAGAGAGGTGGGTAGTTTTCTCCGAGTGCTCCGGTTTCTTCCACTATAAAGAACTGTTTAAAGTGGTGTTAAGTGCCCGTATCACAGAAATAATGCACACTCGTCACATAGTGATATTTTAAAAAGCTAATGAAATCTTGCAAGGGCTAAGGGCTTAAAATGAAAATCTTCATTTTACAACGAAAATGAAAATATATCGGAAATATATATGATATATTTTTAAATACTAGGCATCAAATATTTAGAAAATATATAACTTTTATTCCTTACTGAAATTGGCTTTGTTACATTTGTTTTGATATTGCATGGTTTTCGGTGGGACAGAGACTTAAAGCCTAACAAAACCTGCGTTGTTCTGTTGCTACATAATTTTGTTATTGTAGTCATTTATAAAGTGTTGTGCAATCATTTGTTTATACATTGTTGCGCAACAATTTATTTACAATGTATAAATCTTTGTGTACAATGAAACAAGAAAACCAGCAGAGAAATATACTAGATTCTTTTCAAAAATGGTTTTATCAAGTAACATTTTAGGAACTGAAATTCATTATTTATATTGGATTGAATAACAATTTTGTGTAATTGATTAAAAGGAGTTTTTTTTACATATATGTCATATGCGAGAATAAAAGCAAGAAATGAACAGCCAAATACCATATAAAACAACAAGAAAGTTTGACGATACTAAAAAGATGACTAAAAGCCGTAAATTGAAGGATAGACAATACAAAATGTACAGAATAACAAACAATGATCTGCTAAACATTACACAAGAAACTAAAGATTGAACACTACGAACCCGACATAAAACCAAAGAATGTACTTAGGTGCTCTGAAAGTGTCAGCAGTTCCTTCTCCACATGTGTCACCCATCATGTTACTCTTGGCACAAACCCGTTGATAAGTCATGAATGACGAAAATTATCCGTGGTCATTTGTGACAGATATTCCGTAGCGATTAATTAGGTCATTGTGGCGACCGTTCGAAGTAATAACTTAACCTTCATCACTGAGAACCATCGATGCAGTATAACAAATATCATCACGTCTGATCAGTTCCACAATCCAATGAAAACATCATGATATCTGACTTGATTTATTACAGAATTATTGTCATATGTATGAATATATGGACAGTCTAGATGCAAGGTGTATGCCTTTTACTGTAAGTTGATCGTAGAAATACCTCAATTAGTTGATTGTAGTATTGTGATTAGAGTTGGGTTTTTTCTGTTCTGTTATTGTTTTGTTTTGTTTTATGTTTTTGTTTTATCTTGTCAACATTGTTTAGTTTTCTTATATGCGTTAGATGATTTTTATCATTTAACTTGTTAATTTTGAATATTACGGAGGGAAAGTATCAGCTGACCAATCAACAGACTCGTTTGTTTGCATAGATAATCAATGTATACCGTAGACTAACAATTAAGAGACATGCGTAGTGATCTTAAACAAATCTCACAAATGAAATTAAATCAAACAGTTTTATCGATATAGCATGTGATTTAAATGGACACAATGTATTTTTAGAGATAAAGATTAGGTTAGATTTGATTTTGATTGATTTTTTGGTGTTTTAACGACACTTTCAACAATATTTCAGCTATATTATGGCGACCAGTTTTAGTGGTGGAGGAAGCCAGAGTACCCGGAGAGGACCACTGCTCATGGGCAAGCAACTGGTAATCTTTATCACTTGCGGCTGCGAGTCGAAGGCACCTTTTTTGTAATATACAAAGCTGAGCGCGAACCCACGCCGTTTTGGTGATAGGCTTGTATGAGTTGTTAGATAATCCAACGACCTAACTCATTGAGCCACCCGGGCCCCCAAGTAGGTTAGTGATTGTTGCTTAACGTCATATGACCAAAATATAAATATGTTTTAGGCATGGCCAGACTGTAAAGCACACACTGACTTGAAACACAGTGGCTGTACTTGTACGTCAAGATCTTGTGCAATTTCAATAGGTGAGATTTGTGAGAAAATACAATGTATTACACGTTGGAGATCCAGTAATCAAGATGGGAGGGTTGAATTGGGATCCCATTAACCGGTTTAATCCTGCCACATTTGTTGTGTCTGTCCCAAGCCAGGACCTGGATTTCCAACGACATATGTCGTGGTTTTTTTTATGTGTTCAGTGATTTCAGACAGGTGATTGTTCTTTTTGTTGATATTGGTGGAACTGATTACCATGACTGTTTAAACTTTCTTTTCAAAATATTCGTCTGTTAATAACACTAGTATGTGATTTTGTACAAGTTACTATTTACTTTGTTCTTACTAATGCAACGTTCAAAGTAGAAGGACTAGCTGGCACCACTGTGTTTAGAAATAGTATCTGGTTTCTCACGTACCGTGTACAACCCTCCGACAGTGGAGACCGGTAGTTGTACGAACGATGCAAAACACAACTCGCCATTAGGACGGCACATGATGGATGTCTCGTGTGTGTCGAAAATCTCATTCTTGTAAAAGACAACTTTAAGCAGGTTCTTAATGAGCAAGTGTATGTTAGGAGTGGTCGTTCGTGGTCTGGTACAGGCAACATTTTCCTATCCTATCCATTAGCTTTCATTTTCTTTGTGGTAATCAAAAGATCCGTCCATAGACCCATCCCAATACCACCGTTTTAGCTGAATGACAGTTAGAAACTTTCGGGGTTTATTTGTATTTCATGTGCTACGCTAAATAAACCGAAGGAGAAATCAAAATGGACAATCCAAAGACACTGGCAACTTGGCCACACAAGACATAAGATGAAGACAAAAAACATAACACAACGCAGAAAACTAATGCATGTGCATCACGGGTCCGACGAAAAACCCGAGGGTGAACCTATGTGCTCGTAAAGGGTAGGCAAGTAGGTCCTTGTCATCTGGGATAATTGAACAAATTTCATGATCTGTAATTTTGCCAAAATGGTAAGGAGACAATCAAACTTTAGTCTTTGGTAGGCCACTCTATTATGGAAATCATGACTTGGCTGATACAAAAGGAACTCCAATGTCTAAGCTGATTGCGAGATATTATATTCCCTTAACTGGTGGCTTTGGAAATAATACGTATTGGAAATTGTTTGTTTGTCGGTAGCTCTAGCTTCTTGAGCAGTGGCTTTATGAAATGCTTCAATATTGTCTTGGTTTTGTGTTGTCTATTTTTTTTTTATTTTTATTTTTATTTTTGGGGGCGTTCTGGTCATTATCATATGGTAGTTGGATCTACAACTACCTATGCAATCAGTGACTATCATCACTGATTCTCGATCAGGGCGAGGTGTATAACATTATGTGATAAAGTTTGTCAGTGACTTGCGACATGTCGGTGGTTTTCTTCGGGTCCTCCGGTTTCCTCCACCAAAACGACTGACCGCCACGATATAACTGAAATATTCTTATTTTTTGTTGGTCTTTCTTTTAATAAAAATATTGAAAAAAAACTCTTTGTTGTATATTATTAATATTGCAACATAACATATTTTGTTACAGTACACAGCTATATGAGTCAAATTGCACTGCATACTACGACATCTACACCAGGTAAGAATTGAATTACAAACAAAAAATACTCAAAACAGCTGTGATCCATGATTGCGAAGAACACATGTACTAATATATTCCTACCGCATCTGTGGCGTAATCGTTAGCGTGCTCACCTCAAGTAGGTTAGAGCAACGGTTGGGTTAAACCAATGACTATAAAATTGGTATGTGTTGCTTCTCCGCTAAGCACACAGCATTAAGGTGTAAGAGCAACGACGAATTCTGCCCTTTTTCATATAGCATAATACTTTAGTGTTTGAATCGCCTGTTAACAAAACACCGTAGACGCCCAGGTAAGCAAAAAATAATCTAATGTATTACAATAGATCTCTTACCCAGGGCTAGTAAGAGATTAATAAGAGCATAGATATTCCCATTTCAAAATACAACTAAATTTATCCATTTTGAAATCAATCAGTCAATCTATACAGGTATTTTATGATAGCTTCAACATATACCATTTACATACATGCATTGTACTGATATATTATAACTGATTACTAATCAAGGATAGAATTGCCAATATTTTAGTTTTATATATTGTATCGTTACAACTGGCTGTTAGCAAAATATTTAGTTAAGATTTTTAAGTCTTTTTCCAAATACTACAAAATATATTTGTTTACATAAAGCAGAAAACAAAATTCCGCAGCAAAGTCATCACAAGATATATTCTGCCTACACAATAATTCTTAAATATACTGTAATAAAAAGGAACCAAAAATACCACACGCAGTACCAAAAATTATTCGAAAAATCGTAGAATCTAACGATTACTTTTCGAATCTCGATCAGGGCAAGGTGTACAACATTATATGATAAAGTTTGTCAGTGACTTGCGACAGGTCGGTGGTTTTCTCTGTGTACTCCGGTTTCCTCCACCAATAAAACTGACCGCCACGATATAACTGAAATATTGTTGAAAGTGGCATTACACACCATCAAACAAACAAACATTCTGCTGGACCCATGGTTAAAGATTGGAGATTATAGGGTGATCAGCCGTGGGTTACCGACGATAAACATTTTAATAATTATTGCTGTATCATATCATGATAAACTGACCAATTAAGATACTTGACTGGTACTATATTCTAGGACTTGACTGTTTCAAAGTTAGATGTTCCGCCAATCAGGTGAGACTGCATCTTGTTTTATTATTATTATTGAGAAACTTGTAAGGGAGTAGCATGTTTTTTTCATAAATCAAGGCTGCCTCTATCATGTGTTATATTTCGTTATGCATTTTTTTTTCGTATTTCATCATATAATTTCAAAACTTCAAAACCTATTTTCTTCGATCTACGTACCTATTTGTATAATAAGTTTTGTTGATATTCTCGATTATTTTTTTTGGGTCAGAATTCGTTTTGTTCAATACTGTTATAGGGGCCGTCATGGTCTTGAACATGTGGTAGTTGGATTTACAACTACCTATGTAATCGGTGCCAATCACCACTGATGTGCGTTCGAATCTCGATCAGGCGAGTTGTAGAACATTATATGATAAAGTTTGTCAGTGACTTGCGACAGGTCGGTAGTTTTCTCCTGGTCCTCCGGTTTTCCCCAACAATAAAGCTGACCACCACGATATAGTTGAAATATTGTTGAAAGTGGCGTTAAACACAATAAAACCAAACCAAACCCAAACTACGGCAATATATACGTTCATGACATTCCATTGCATGTGTTCTTAAACAAAATTTAAAGTGTATCTGATTTTCGCCAAATCTGTAAAATTTATCTTAATTGAATCGACTAAGCGAGTAAGTAATTGCAGTTTAACGCCAAATGAGCATTTTTCACCAATATCATGACAAGAACAAGTTACATGTTGATCCGACGATGATGCTGTTCATGTCCGCTTTGTGCTAGACCAACACCCTTAGTAGACATTTTATGGCGATAGCTCAATGCGTAGATATTTCGCCACACTTTGACATATTAACCTGATATCTTAGTCCAAAAGTCTTTTCACTTACCTCCTTTTTGTCGTGTGTCTACCAGAGAAGCAGTAAATACCAGTATTATATAGTCTTTGGTTTGTGGTTTGACCAGACTGGTACTCGATCATAAATAAATCGATTTTTTCATAGATAAAATATGAATATGGAGGAAGAGTTTGAATATACCAAGGAGTAATCAGAATCGGTATATCGAATAAAAATAAAAAAGACAAGACAATGGCCAAAAGAAAAGGGACAAGTAACAATCTACAAAATATACATATAAAACTAAAGACCGAGTAACACGAACCACCCCACTGAAACCAAGGTTCTCCGGAAGGGTAGACAGTTCCTGTTCAACTAGTGGCACCCGTCGTGTTAATCTAGTTACAAACCCGGTGATAAGGTATGTCCCAATGACCTTTGATTAGCCAGATTTGATTAACCATGTTTAACTGTTTAAGATTTAACTAGTTACTGTTGTCACTTTATTTTTCAGATTTGCCGAATTTATCTGGTAACTGGTAATATATATTCAGGATACTGTGTTCCAAAGGTATGATTAATATCGTATAGATAAGAGCAAAGATGATTGAAGAGTTTGAAGATGCCAAAGGGGCAATCAGAATCCGTATATCGAATAAAAAAGACAAGACAATGGCCAAAAGAAAAAAGACAAACAACTATCTACAAAACATACACATAAAACTCAAGATCGAGTAATATGAACCCCACTAAAAACGGGAGTGAACTCAGGTGCTCCGGAAGGGTAGACAGTTCCTGTTCAACTACTGGCACCCGTCGTGTTGATTAGATCTGTGTCAGATTAAATACAACAGTTAATTTGCTACAGACTAATCTTACTGTATCGAAGTTGAATGAGATATGCATTTCACTTCGAATTAAGAGAGTATTTGAGTAATCTGTAATAGCCATAGTTATCACTATTAGAAAGGTATCGTTATTTCACCACATATGTTATAGTAATTAATTGGTTGATCGATTGATTGATTGACTGATTGGTTGATTAATTAATTGATTGATTGATTGATGTTCAGCGATCTATATTTCAGCTATTTTCAGGACTAGAACAATTTTATCAATTTTTAAAAGTTACACAGATATGAGGGAATGGATGGAGGGAACCGGGACAAAAACGAAATGATAACACATTTTAAAGACAAAGATTAGATGTGTGGCGAAATCATTGTACTTGAATGCAAAATGGAATACACCTTCAAACCTGTAACAAGAGGCCACACTTGGGAACATGGGGCCTTATAAGACAGGTGACCTCTAAAAAGAGGTTCAATTCATATAAAATTGTCTATGAAAGGCCAAGAAAAAGGTGACCTGTTAATACAGGTGACTGCTTAATAGAGGTGACTGTTTAATACAGGTGACTGCTTAATAGAGGTGACTGCTTAATACAGGTGACTGCTTAATAGAGGTCACCTCATGTGAGGTTTGACTGTACATACATATGTTTTTGTCAAACCGAAAAAAGTATGAAGATACAACATAGGTAGTCAGAAACTGCAAATGGAAGGACAGACAAATGGACAAAAGAAAATAGACAAAGGACAAACATGAAATTTTCTTTCCGCTATCACTGCCAATACTTTTACCGGACTTGACTGTATATATGAGTAACATGGACTGTGTCTTATAAGAAGCAGGAACTGCTTATACTTCGCAAGCAAATGAATTCACCCTTGGTTTTTTTTTTATTCTTCATCTGTTTAATTGTTTGTGTTGTCCTATATGTGTCTTTACGTTCTAAGTTATTAAAAAACAGAAGAAAAGCAATGCAAAAAATTGTACAATAAAGTCCACTCTCAAACAACCACCAGCGAATCTACATGCTTTCAACGCAAAAAATACCTATGTTTTGGTGGGATACGTGTTGCTCCTCTTTTTAGTTTCTTGTGTCCTATTTTTTATCTTTATATTCCAAGTTGTGATGTCCGTTACAATTTCCACATAAAAACAATGTTCGGTTCGTCTTTACCTCCAGTTGTTTGGGGAGGGCTTGTTACATTATTTCTGTTTGTTTACATATAGTGGTGTCCAACACATATTATGTTGTGTTTTGTTTTTCTTCGACTTTTGTACCATATGTTGCCAGTGTCTCTGGATTGCTCATTTTTTTATGATTGCCTCTTTTCTAACGTTTATTTATAAAACACTAAATGAACACCACTGAAAATTGGGGTGAACTCTCAATTATTATGTTATATCTTCGTAGGAAATTCAAATTTCACATATATGGTTTGATTGTTGTTTGATGTTGTTAAACGCCACTGTCAACAATAGTTCAGTTATGTCGTGGTGGTTCACATATATAGACATTGAATTGTACATTGTAAGGATCAATAGTTTTGTTTCGCCATGATCTACAACATATATGATGCTAATATCTCTACAATCATTAAGAGTTTAAACATATTCTATTTTAACAGGTTTCAGCCAACACCTTGTTTTGCAGTGAATCTAAAATGACCGATTCGACAGAATGTGACTGTATTACACAAACCTGCGTCAATAGTTTTAAATGTGAGTATGTAAGACATGCGTACAAACACACTGCTATTACTGGACCCAACAAAAACAACGGAAAGAATTAAAAATATAATTGCCTTCGAGGAGTTCGAGACTGATTCAGAGTTATGACTATCACATTGGAAAAATTAAGATTGTAATTTTCAAATCTGTACACCATGTAAATCCTTACCACAGCCTGTGATTCTATATTATCTCCACACTTTTGACGATGAACGTACCTGGTGAAGGTCATACCAGATGCGGGTCGTGCGCACGAAAAGCAAAACACTAGACACAGAAAAATTAAGACAGAACAACATAAACCCCACCAAAAATTAGAAGTTAATTCAGGTGCTCCGGATTGGTAATGAATTCCTGTTCCACGAATGGCACCCGTCGTTTTATTCTAGTTACCCTGTGATAAGCGATGAATTAGGAAAGAACCCGGAAGTTAACATTAACCATTTAATTTTCAGCAAATCCACCTACTAATATGGCTATGTCCTCAACATCTGTTACAACAGAGAGCACGAAATTGCCAACAACCACACAAGACATGGTACATACAACTGAGCAACCAAGCACACCCTCGATCAGATTAACCACTGCACCCACAACGGCGACATCAAGCACACCCTCTATCAGATTAACCCCTGCGCCTACAACAGAGGGAACAAGCACCCCCTCCATTAGATTAACTACTGCACCTACAAAGGTGGAATCAAGCACACCCTCGATCAAATTATCCACAGCACCTGGGACTGCGGAACCAACCACAATCACTACCAGGTTAACCCCTGTGCCTACAACTATGGAAACAAGCACACCCTCCAGTAGATTAACCACTACACATGTAACTGAGGAGCCAAGTACAGTTACGACCAGATTTACCACTACACCGATAGTCACGACATCTATAAGAGCATCAACAGAATCTAGTAGTGTTTCGACAGGTACCACTAAAGGTATATAGCTCAGATAACTCAGTTCAGTGAGTGAGTGATTGTTGCTTAATGCCAAATGAGCAATGTTTGAGCTTTATCATTTTGATGAGATGATGATGATGTCCGCTTTGTATTAGAACAACACGCTGAGTTCGATTTTTGCAGTGCTAGCTCACTGAAACAACAGTCCGATGGTACACATGGCGCGCCACTCGACACATTATTTTGATTCCGAACAAACCGGTCTTTGCTCTTACTCTTTGTGCTGCATGCTTAGCGGAAAAGTAACAAATTCCAATTTTATAGTCTTGCGTTAGACCCTACCGCAGCTCGAAACCACAATCTACCGCACTCGAGGCGAGCACGTCTAACCATTACACCACCCATGCGGTTGCGTAACTAAGTGCAATGTGAACGACGGTGTCTGAGTGATCGAGTAGAAATGTCATTGACTTCCAACAAACCTTCTGTCTAAACACTACTATCGTGAGTTATTCCAAAGATATCCTCCTGAAGTACTGAGGTTTCCAGATATCTGTCCAAGGTTGGAGGTTTGCCCCGGTCAGATCGTTATGTCTGTCCGTGCTTACCCCTCAATAAGTGTGGTAGTTATAATATAGATGATCAATCGCTGAAAGTTACGATAAACACAAATTAACCAACCAACGGGAGGAAATGTTTATCAGACAAAAACCCTGAAGGTTAAAATAAAATGAATGTGTATGAATGTTATATGTAACAATTGAAATTACACAACCACTAATGCATGTCAATGAATATCACGCTATCCGTTAACCCATAAAAATAGATACTCACGAAGATAAGTGACACCACAGTATTTCGTGGGTATCAAATGGATATATTTGTACAAACACACGTCACGATATAGTTGAAATACAGCTAAGAAGAATTTGCAGATACCAAAGAGGTAATCAGAATTCGTAAAGTTAGCGCTAAGCACCAATCAATCAATCAATCAATCAATCAATATATGTTCAAATGTATTTATGAGAGGATTTTGTTCATTTTCAGAGGTGTGCCAGGACAAACCTGGTATTGATTGTAAATTATTGAATTCAACTAATATATGTGCCAACCCATTTTCACACCAATATTGTGCTGAGTTCTGTGGGCATTGTACAGCAGCAATTAATACTGTATTTGGGTAGAATAATAAAATTGTCGTGATGTTATCATGTCGTGTTGTTAACTAACTGAATATGAGGTGAAAAAGACGTGTGTTGTCTTTGCCATGTTCTCCCTAACACAAGCAAAGGTAACCTTATCCGAATTTGGGTATCCTGTTTACGATAATAAACGATGGATTTTCATAAAGTACTGCGTTGACTACTATTATACATACTTTGTCCCAGTATTGTTAAAAATGCTGTTATAGTGACAACCGGAATCTTTTAACCGTAATGGAAGAGGGAGGTTTGGCGCCGTAAAATCTGATTCAACCCAACATTTCTTTAGAAATGCCTGTACGAAGTCAGGGCCATTGTGATTTTCCCAATTTTCCGGTTATTGACTGATTATGTCTGTTTGTTGACTTGTGAGTTTTGTCTTTTCCTTTGGCAGATTGCTCGGTGTCCGGTAATTTTGTTATTACCCTTATTTACCTAACAGAAGCAAAGGTAACCTTATCCGAATTTGGGTATCCTGTTTCAGCATTTTGGGTTTCTTGTTTCCAAATACATTTAAGTTATTTGGCTCTCTTATCATTCGACTTTTAGAGTACCTGGTGAAGTTAATTCCAGAAATTGGTTGTGCGCACTAAATTAGATATATATGTTTTATTCTTGGCTGTGCATTGTAATGAAAACATATCACTGTAGTATGATACGATGATACGAATACACATTTAAATACAAGTTAGTGCAAATCAATCAGAAGGTTGAATTGTCAAGTTGAACATCCTTTTGATAGTTTTCCAGTAATTTATGACTTCTTTTGAGACATTAAACCTGACATAAAATCGACTTGGAAGCCTCATGATTGTTAGTCTAAAATACCGATGTAGTTATATAACAGTTACGACACAATTTAACGTGCCATTAAATTACAATATCTACGCTACTACTATCAGATAGTGGTTTATGGTGTTTAACGCCATTTTCATCAACATTTCAGTTATATGCTATTACTATGAAATAACCGGTTCCTTGAATAGACTTCATTTAGGTACGCTCATAATTGAAAACCAAACCCTGTTGAAATCAGGACACAATAACAACAGCTTACTTCTAATATTGCAATTGGGGAGATAATCTTTTTTATTGTGTATTACATGATATTAAGACGTAAGGCAAAAAAAAAAATAAGAAATTTAGCCAATGTTTAATAAGACTTTCTCTTCCTAAATCAATGATGAGGTGGAAATAACTCAGGAATTAGGCCACACGTGACCATCTCTTCACAATGTGTACACTGATTTGGCTGTTTAGCACCACATGGACAGCCACCATTTTGACAACATGCACAGGTATACGCTGAAGGTTTGTGTGGACACCGACATCCGGTAAATGATGCGGTATAGGTATCTATTTCTATAATATAACATTCTAATATAAACTTCTGTACTAACCAGGTTTGTTTTAAGAGTACAACGACCAGCAGCACTAGTGGGACAGAAACTGCTAACACTTCTGGGGCCTCTGAGTTCACCCCTGGTTTTTTAGAGGGTTCATGTTGTGTAATCCTTTGTTTTTTGTGCAGTGTTTTGTAGGTCATTGTTAGTCCTGACTCTGGATATGTTAACAGTGCTACGATCTCTTTGCGTCCTCTTTTACGAAATTTAATGATCTCTTCCCATTATCCAGAGTAATATGGCCGGTGTCAAATTTGAAGAAGCAGCTGCTTATTCTTCCGGAACTTCAGACTTCATCCCGGTTTTTGATGAAATCCGTTTTGCTCATCTTCATGTTTGTAAGTGTGTTCACATTGATCGCAGATTGTCTTTGTCTTTGGACATGTTTTGTCATCGCTATAGTTCCTATTGCAATCTCTTTTAAGCTAGTGATACCATATTATGAGCCAACATTTGTTGTCATTATCTACAAATGGGGTTTTAACTGACAACGTTATAGTTGCGTACTTCACGACAGGTATGTTACATGGAGAGGATCACCTTTCTTTGAGATAGACTTTAAAGAATACCAAAGGGGCAATCAAAAAATGTACAGTCCAGAGAAACTGGCAACATAGACAAATAAAACAAATACACAACACAATATGCGTCGGACATCACTACACTAAAACAAGAACAAACAACGTAAATAAGACATGAGGCCTCACACATACAACTGCGGTTAAATACCCCTTTCCACTAATGGTCCATATCTTACAGAAACGACAGGTACCTCATTATTTTTCACGGAAATCAATGTTGTATCACCATAATTGTATCAAACTATCTTCTATATACCTTTAATGCCAGGTACTTGAGACCATGATGTTTGGCTTACAGATGGTTTGCACATTAAATTGTTGTTTCCTGTCTGCTCTCCGTCAAGATGGCACTGCCCATTTATCAAGCATGTGTCATTCTGTAATACATGATAAATCAGAAATGTCAATAGTCAGTAAACAATTAAACATATTTGGTACCTACTTTCAAATACTCTTCTTCATGCCTACAAGTCTTCATGGGGTATTGATGGTAACACAGAGCTGACCACGCTTCTCATTTGTTGGTTACCGACGACGTCAGCTGTGTTGTTGTTGTTTTTTTTTGTTAAATATTATTGGTTTTCTTTTATTAAATTTTTCACTATTTTTGTCTTAATTATTTGCTTTGTCTATTTAAGTTACTTACGCTATATTTTGGCTACCATTCTCTTCGTCGTATTGAGCATTCTTTACATTGATAGAACTGATGTCATAACGAATACTTTCGCTCAAAATAGTAATAAATACGATGTTCTTTTATTTTGCTGTTTCCATATCTACAGTCTTTTCTACTAATTTGACGATCAAGTTACCATGTGTTTGTGCGGTCATTTTGGTCGTGGTATCGTAAATATAAATAAATAAAAACATAGATATCAAATGTAGTGCGTAAGACGCGTTTCTGGAATAACCGTCATCAATAAAAACGTAGATATCTAATGTAGTGCACACGACGTGTTTCTAGAATAACCTTCATCAATAAAAACGTAGATATCTAATGTAGTGCACACGATGTGTTTCTAGAATAACCTTCATCAGTAAAAACGTAGATATCTAATGTAGTGCACACGACGTGTTTCTAGAATAACCTTCATCAATAAAAACGTAGATATCTAATGTAGTGCACACGACGTGTTTCTAGAA